>JACXGK010003634.1:0-33412 GCA_016801125.1 Novumbra hubbsi
CTTTGTTTAATCCTATGTCGAGTGGATACGCTAAATGTTCTTTGTAAGCTATTTAAGTTCTGTTTTGTTGTTTATCACAGCACCTTTACTTTTGACGTTTACAGTTCGTGTTAGTGTGTCTTTTTGTTCATTGGATTAAATCACCTTTTACTTTACAAAATGTCTGCATATGGTTCCGCCACACTACAACACCGTGACATTGTCCAACCTTTTCTTCCTGAACAGCCATGTATTTATTCATTGTCCTGACCCTAAGTAAATGCTGCTGAAGACAGTACATTGTGGCACTGCGTGCTCTTTCCTTCTGTGTGCTGAACAGCTCTAGGCCAAACTTACATTCAAAACATCAGCCTACATCTCAGGTTGTAGCTACGAAAAACACTGAAGGGTTGAGGCCACATAGTGCGCAGTAAGGATTTCAGGGAGTAATTACTGTTTGAGTAGACACACGCAGCATTCTGTGTGAATGCGGTCTTTGGGTGCAGACACGACGCAAATACACTGTTGGGTCATAGTCCTTGTGTGAAGAGGAGAGTGGAAAGGTAGCAAAAAGGAGCGTAGAGGATGGAATGTTCCCTCATTTGTAAACCGTCGAGCATTGGACATCTAACTAAAACCCTGCCGATTTACTGTACCTGCATACCGCTGTGCATTAGGGCAAGTTGCCTGAAAACGCGTCTGTGAGTTTCATGAACATGCATCCGTACGTCACCTTGTGCCACCTGCTCCGTTCAGAAAGACCCACTAAGTGTACCGCTAGCCTTTAGCTGTTCAGCGACAGAAACTAAACCCAGTCAGGCGGCCCATTAGTTCACCCAGAGCTATTTATTAATTCATTTGTCTGGATGCTGGAAGAAACAAGGCCGGAGTGATGCAGCAGAGAGCTTTTTAATCAAGCCCCAGCGACGGGGGGAGCCGAGCCTGGTCGCCTGACTGATGCTCAATGACGCATGTTTGCTTTTTCCAGGACGAAGCGGCCAGAGGACAAGGTGACGAGGGACGTTTTTCTCTCGCTCACTCTCCATCACCCCTGCGTTCCCTCCAACTCGTTCCCTCCAACTCGTTCCCTCCATCTCGCTCGTCTACTTACGGAAGGGGGAACTCAACCAAAGCTAGGGGGATCTTCAACTACTCTCCTAATGAGATCTAAAGCACTGGAGATGTAACCAGGCACTGTCTGCAAGGAGGACAATTACGTGTGCGGTTTGGGCATCCCCCAGGGTCCTCTCGATGGGACGAATTAGAAAACGGGTGCAAAAAGATTGATGAGTTCAATGTTTTCCAAATGAGGAGACTTATACACATAATTACAGAGCGGAAATGAATGGATCATCATGATACAAACTCAGGAGAGAGCACACTTGCTAATTGCCCATCAAACACCAAGGCTGCAGTGTCAGCCACATAACCAAAGGCAGCGCTGGAGAGAAATCCTCTGCTGCTTAGATTAATGTGATCCATCTTCCTTTTGTCCGGGCTCATTATTCTCCAGTCACATCCTAACCCCGGTTATCTACTCCGAGTGCTGCACTCAGTAGTCCTTTGGTAAGTCAGACGTGCAAGGACGTTGTTCCGACAGGATTTCAGAACGTTCGTTTAACGTTCAACGCTGCTGTAATGTAATGCGCTACATCCAGGAGCGCCCGGCCTCCGTTGTCTTCCCCACTGTCTCTCTCGGCCTCTCGCTTTTTCATTTCTAGCACTTTTCTCCCTCTGTGCAGTGTGGGGAAGAGAGTAGAAATTGATGGATTATCCTCACCTCTGTTCTGGTCCACTGTGGAATTAGTTCTCTGCGTTGGTCTATTACACCCCTTTTGTTTTTACATAACTATGTGATAGTTGTCTAGACACAATTAAATGAATGTTATGAAACTTTCTATAGTGACCTTTTGTTGCTGTTATTTTAAAGCATCTTACCTCCATTGGGCCTGTTTGCTTTTCTATTAGCCTCTTTCTCTGGGTTACATTGTGTTTCAATAAAGCTCACAACGTTTGTTACTGTGTTACAATATGACATCCCGTGACATTAAAGTACTGTTCCCGCGTCACAATGTTAACAACATTACATAATCCGTCAGCCTTTAACCGGTCCCAAAAACCATCCCTGATTGTATAACATCTGAAGTAGCTTCTTTCATTGGATTTCAGCAAATACTATTCTGCTGCCAAAATCAACATGACATGTCGATGTCTCTGCACTTTTACAACTTAACAGCGTTTCAGCATTTCTGTTTCATCATCTAAAAAAATTGGTTCTTGTTTTCTTCATGTCTTACTTGTCTTACTATTCAGACATTTGTTCTATCTTTATAATAAGTTTTATACCCCAAGAACAAAAAAAAAGGACTCCCCATGTTCATGCACTCTAGTATTGAGTCCAACTCCTCTTTCACATCTGTTTATCTCTGATAACTTTGCCAGTTAAGCCTCATTAGTCAAGGTATATAGTATCCAACATGGCAGCAAAGGTCAAAAGTATTTTTTACTCAAATCAAGGGGATGAATCCCCTTCTCGCCTCTTCAAACTGTTATACTGGATGACCACACCTGATTTTCATTGGACCTGGGCTTTTGCTCAGTACGTATACTCTACATAAACCAAATAGCACACAGGCATGCATGTACACACGCACTCACACACACAAACACATGAATAGTAAGCAAGAGTCCTGCGAATCTATTGGATTTCCTCTGGGAGGTAGTAGTCTTATGGAACTTACTCACCCTGCAGGGAGTTAGCTAGCTAAGGGTGGATGCTAATAAACAGAAGAATCCTGTAGCTACGGTTCATAAAGCAGGACAGGACCCTGGAGCACATGTGCAACTCCAACAGGGTTGTGGAATTAGCTTAAGCAGCACAGGGTAGGGAGAAGCAAACTGTAACACAAAACGGTTTACCTCTGTGTGTTTGTTGTTCTTACTTATGTGGTTGCAGCGGTCGAATACTTTCCAAACACTCAGCCCTTTCAAAGGACTCAGACAAAGACTTACTGCACACACGGAATGTCTCTTAGCATGTTGTGATGCGAGAGAAGCCTTACAAAGGCAGGATATTTCAAAGCAAAGCCTGAAAGAAGTTGGAAAAGAAAGACCTGTCTTTCAGACACAGAACCTTGAAAACAGAGTCTTTCTTAGTAAGGCCACTGATTTCTTTTCATATTGGTTCTTTAAATTTAGCTCATTATTGTCATGTTATTTTGTAGCAAGAAGGTATTGTTTATATCTGAGTGAAAAACATGTTGGCACCAACAGCTTGCTAATAGCAAATTAAAAAACAACGTTTTTTTGGGGAGGCTATGAACAAATGGGGACATGTCAAACTTCATGGTTTCCTGATCAAATACTTTGACTTTTAGGTCAAGGCCATGGATACAGAGTTGCAGCCTCATAATTCTGAAATGGAAACATATGAGAAATGCCACGGTAGTTTCAACGATAGTCAATATATTGCACTGGGTAAAATTCTGAGCTATTTTATTGATGATAATTGAAGATTTCATGGGAAATAATCAGATATCCATGAAATATCTTTCCATCGCAATAGCCAGTGTTTACACTTTACAGTAATATTGACTGCTTGTATATCTGCATTAATATGTTGCATATTGAATAGTTGCAGCATATTGTAAAAAAAAAAAAAAATCCTGCAATCTTTCGGCAGAAAAATGAAGAATGAAAAACATTATTTGTTTCTCTGAATCAACTTACACCAATATTTTCCGAACTGGTAACCGATAACTACAACTTTTTTGGGAAATCCCCTTGTCATTTACTACTGTTCACAACTGTCAATATTACCTTTCATAGGCATTTATGTGAAATCACTATGTATACAGACAATTACTTTAAGCTTGGAATATGGTAGGATTGATGGCATGACATGAATACACCACAGAATGTAATCTACATATATTAAATAAATGCCCCTCTCCACCTGAACGTTGTGCTTCAACATGGCAAAGGTTCAAACACAACAGTGGACCAATAGGCTACTCTGTTTTATAGCTCTAGGTACAAAAAAGGAGAAAATAATCCCATTTGTTTGAGCAGCTGCTCTTATACCTGAATACAAAGACATACAAATATTTCAAAAACAAATTTAAAAGCATTTTCATCAAGAGACAATGCAGTGACAGGGCAGGATTTAGACCTATTCAGCTGAACAAGATACAACAAGCTACACAGTTAATTCATGCTTTGACAAAGCCAACCTCAATATGTTTTAAAGGGTTGGCTTTTTTATGGTTGTTCATAAAACCAAGGATCTTATTATAATGCATAGAGAAAGGCGTATTTTCTATAAGGATCTTATAGATAATGCCTTTATATATACTATTTTGTCCAATCAGTTAACATGGGTAAAATTCACTTCCTTTAGGCCACTGCTTGTCATGTGTAAACGATGTGGAATTACATGGCTTACAGATAGTTGAATGTCTGCTAAAGAGCATGGTAGCCCATCTATGTCTTTGACACCATTGTGGATAATAGATTTAAATGCTTGCTTATTAAATTCTATAGATGACATGGCACATGTCTGATTCGATTCTTATGTCGGTCTCAGTGTTATTATTTTTACAAAAGACATGCAGTACTCTATTGGTTGGCCGACTAACCTGGTGATTTTCCCTAGTTCAGTTGAGTGAGCAAGGTCTCTGCTAACGCATTAGATGCTCTGAAGGTTTTATTCATTAAATGAATTACAAAGCGCATTTCCTATTGAGCAGACAATTGTTGTTTTTTTGACAGCTTTTTTCAACAATTTCCTTTGTACTTCCTGAACAGCTTTTACGCAAACATGCAAAGTGCAGTGCCAGGCTCTACGTGCACCCTTAACCAGGCTTAACTGTTGACTGTATCGTACCTAGCATTGGATGCTAAAGAGCAACTGCTTTACGTTGCCTTCAGAAAGGGGGGAGGGGGGCAAGTGATGAGGGGTTGGAAAGATCTCGCCTGTCGCACCTGACGTATAGGAGAGACCAGCAAGTTGGACCGGCTGCAGGCCCTACACACACCCACATACACCCACACACACCCAGAGAGACAGAGATGCCACGCACACACATATCAACAACCTCTTAGACACCCACACAGGTGTTCTTGACATAGGTGGCACAACAGTAATTTTTTGTCAAAATCAATGTATCAAACTGATATACAATTCTTCTTGATGAATTAGTTACATAACCAGTAATAAAGGAAAACAAAAATAACATTCAAACAGGTTAGCATGTCGAGCCAACCCGAATATAATCCTATTGCTGACTCTAATCTTAACACCATATTCCTGACACTAACCCTAACTCCATAATTAACTTTACTAAACCTAACATGAAAATCAAATTTTTGTTTAGCAATTTTTTTATAGATTTATCTTGACATGATAGAACAAAAACACTCTCACTGCATGCAAACACACACATGCACACACACACACACACACGCGCGGCGTGAGCAGGAACATGCAGGTCGAACAAACACCGCCTCAGCCACATGTACCTGGGAAAGGCCACACAGCTGTCCCACATCGCAGCGAACGACCGGGGTTGACAGGGACAGAGGAGTCAGGTGGGGGGTGAACCTAGACCCGTCCCGCCGCTGCGTCTTGCTCTGGGCGCAAAACCTCCACCTGCGTTGGAGGTCCGTCCTGTTCCGGAGGTGGAGCCTCCACCTGTGCCCCATTTCCTTGATTGTCCTCAGTTATTGCGGTCGGGAGCCCGTGCCTATCTAACAGTCCGTTCTTTGCTGGGGGCCTCTTGGCATCGCTACGCTCTTGGGGGTCACAGTCCAGGCCTGGCTCCAGAGGTGCGATTAGAGGCAGCTGCACTGTGGTGCCTCTAATTGGGGACCCTATTTAAATTGCCCTGTTAGCCTTTGGTTTGTTAATGCCTCAGTTTGCGGTTGACCGCGCCTTTTGTGCATTTGTTTTTGCAAGTCTTGACAGAAAAGGAATTAAAGGATGTTTCCCTTCACTTGCTCTGTGCCTCCTGTCCTGCCTACCCTGAACCGTGACAGTCCACTCTGTCTATCCACGGGTCTTGTACGAGTCACGGGCACATTTGTGAGTTCTTGGCTCTACACACACTCAGAAATTATGGGGCCCCAGTAGTGATGGATGGATATTACAGTATAACGTGCTTCCTCCTTTGTGCAGTTTCATGTAATAACAGTAATATGAATAACAAAGCACCCCTCCTCTGCACTGTGGTCTTATACAATATACAACTGAAATAAACATGTGTTAGCTGAAAATTGCATACTTTCTCAGGGAGGATTTCAACACAGGAAAACTACCAAACAGCACACGCCACAAATACACGTACGCAAAATGCACACACAGCAACATTAGTCTATGACGCTCAAAAGGTTATGCAAGTGGATGCACAAAGGAACACATTGAAAGGACAAGGTAAAATACACTGATTACGAACTGCAAATAATTTGAAAGGAACAACTATACACAATGAGGGTAGAAACACGCATCAACAACACTGTGCTGACTTCTGTTCTGATTGCGGAGCGTATTTAGCAATTGACATTTCATCAAAGACTCGGTTTACTTTCATGTGCCAACTTCAAAGATGGAACAGGTCAATCATTTCGGGGTCATTGTTGGTTGAATTCTTTAATGTACAATCCATTTAATTATTTAGGTTTTTGGATGTGAACTTGTGCACGTACCGATGAGAGGCCTTGAAGATGGGGCTTAATATCATTGCACTAATGCTGAGAGATTTAAAGAGCCAAAGAGAAGCACCAGGGTTGCACATATATATGTGGTAAATGATTCTACCAGGGTTTTCATGTTCCTACGTAGCTGTAGAGTTGTTAAATTGTGTATAATAGTTATTAGGACAGAATTGCTAAGTCGAACGCTGTACGCGTTGGCCCAGCTCCCTACATGGCATAGCTGCTACCTCTTGCCACATGGCCTAAAATATCATTTTAAGGCTGGCTAGACATCCCCCAGCTGGGAGGACTAAAGCTTCCCCTTTCTAAAGATGAAAACCCATTTGTAACCCATATGTGAAAACTATACGTTCCAATTTGGAGAAAAGCAAGCAAAATTAACTGAAGCCATTATTACCTAAGTGTGATATAATGTATTACTAGATTGTTTTACAACGTTGAATATTATCCTAAAGAGTGTGTGTTTATAATGTATATGTATGTATAGCTGTTAAAGTCGGAACGCTGCCTCCGCCTCTGTGACAAGGAGGAGAAGCCCAAGGGAGGTGAAAAAAGACAGAAAATCGCCACTCTAGAATTAGGTCAGCCAAACACATCCACAAGGCTAGAATGGCAGTTTTTTCAGCAATGACTGCTCATCTGCCCGGAAAGGCATCAGACATAACCTACGAACCAAAGGCTTGTCTAGCTGCAGTGGACCATGCACTGACAGATACGCTAACTCAGTACTACTGCCGATTTGACTCCCCCCTTTGCACAATTCCTCTTGGATTCTGCAGTCCTCCACCGTCCTTGGGAGAACCCATCTTCCACTTGATCGCTGCAGGGATAACCTACTGATTGTACAGTCCACTGAAAGGGTCACCTGCCTTGCATTGAAAGGATGCATGCAGGCAAGATCCTTGCCAGGTCACCCATTGCAAAGCCACTCCTTCCAATCAATTGCAGATGGGTTCTGGTCAGTATGATCAACATATCCCGTCACCTGAACAGTTTATACCGCCTTCCTGCGGCCTTTTGTCACCGGTTTTCTGTCCCACAGAGGCTCATAAGGCTTTGCTTGTTCATCACATATAACCACAATGACCTAGGAAGTTAAAAGGTGATTGTTACTGTCTTTTGCTTCATTATCTTTTTCATTATCATATTAAGCAACTCCCAATGTTTAATCGATCAAATCTAACTATGTACTTATAAAGATGATGTGTTTTTCTATAGAAAAATCCAATAGCTATATTGGTAATGGTTATATGGTGGCTCAATGTTAACAGCTGAAAGAAAATCCAAGCAATATTCTCAACCTTTAAGTATGCAATTTCTAGTGCTTTAAAGAACTGGAGAAGTGATGTTTCTGTGAACCTCAGGCTGTAGGCTCAATAAAACTTGTTTCTCTCCCTAATCACAGTCTGCCTGCCTTCTCTCACATCATAAAAGGAAAGTTAGAGTGGAAACTGATAACCACTGAGTTTGTGGTGTAGTTTCCTGAAACCACTAAATCTGTCATTGCCTTTTAATCAGCATTTGAATGATTTTCTTTTTTAATGCGTCGTTTTGGGCTTCAGTATGGCAACCAGGGTTAGGAAAGTTACTTTATAAATGTATTAATGTGTTACAAGTCACTGAAAATATATTTATTAATATAAATTTGTAGATTTGTCAAGTCATCTGATTACTATCCATAAAAGTTGTCAAGTTGCCGTCCCAAGACGGGCCCTCCTCTGATCGCGTGGCGATCTGGCGTTCAACGTTGCCGGCCTTCTAGTCGCCATCGTGTGTGTATCGTCCTGTTTTCCCCATGTCCTGTGAACGCATCCCTCCCTGATTCCTAACAGGTGCCACCTGTTAACTAGGTATAGTTTCTGTGTCTGTGATTGTTGCATGTTATGTGTACTGGAGCAGGGTCTCCCCTTAGCCTGTATGGCTCTAATTACTGGTTCTGTACTTTGTGCAGTGGTCGTAATAAAAGACCTTTGTTTTGCCACACCTGCGCCTTGGTCCGTTTCCTTCAAAGCACGTCACAAAAGTAAAATCCTACCTTTCATCTACAGGGCTACATGCATCAGTCTATTTGAGCATATTACCCATGTTGCGTTACAAATTCTGAATTTCTTTTCATAATTTTGTATACAAGAACAAGTATATTTGCTAACAAAGAGTATTTGTATCAAAAGTGAAAATCTACATACAGTGGGGAGAACAAGTATTTGATACACTGACGATTTTGCCGGTTTTCCTACTTACAAAGCATGTAGAGGTCTGAAATTGTATCATATTTACCTTTTATCATAGGTACATTTCAACTGTGAGAGACGGAATCTACTACAAAAATCCAGAAAATCACATTGTATGATTTTTAAGTAATTAATTTGCATTTTATTGCATGACATAAGTATTTGATACATAAAAAACAGAACTTAATATTTGGTACAGAAACCTTTGTTTGCAATTACTTCCTCCAAACACGGCGAGTGGAGTTTAGACCAAGCTCTATTTTTGTCTCATCAGACCACATGACCTTCTCCCATTCCTCCTCTGGATCATCCAGATGGTCGTTGGCAAACTTCAGACGGGCCTGGACATGCGCTGGCTTGAGCTGGGGGACCTTGCGTGAGCTGCTGGATTTTAATCCATGACGGCATAGTGTGTTACTAATGGTTTTCTTTGAGACTGTGGTCCCAGCTCTCTTCAGGTCATTGACCAGGTCCTGCTATGTAGTACTGGGCTGATTCCTCACCTTCCTCATGATCGTTGATGCCCCACAAGGTGAGATCTTGCATGGAGCCCCAGACCGAGGGTGATTGACCGTCATATTGAACTTCTTCCATTTTCTAATAATTGCGCCAACAGTTGTTGCCTTCTCACCAAGCTGCTTGCCTACTGTCCTGTAGCCCATCCCAGCCTTGTGCAGGTCTACAATTTTATCCCTGATGTCCTTACACAGCTCTCTGGTCTTGGCCATTGTGGAGAAGCTGGAGTCTGTTTGATTGAGTGTGTGGAGAGGTGTCTTTTCTACAGGTAACAAGTTCAAACAGGAGCAGTTAATACAGATAATGAGTGGAGAACAGGAGGGCTTCTTAAAGAAAACCTAACAGGTCTGTGAGAGCCAGAATTCTTACTGGTTGGTAGGTGTTTAAATACTTATGTCATGCAATAAAATGCAAATAAAAAAATCATACAATGTGATTTTCTGGATTTTTGTTTTAGATTCCGTATCTCACAGTTGAAGTGTACCTTGGATAAAAAATACAGATTTCCAATTCCAAATGAAGGACAAAGAAGGGCAAAAAAGGAATATGTCCTACAGCCGTTGCAGGATCAATCAATATTTTAATATATAGATTATTGGCCACAACTGGAGGTTGAATTTCCTTTATGGGTTATATAGTTTTCTAAGCATCTTCTTTCTACTTAAATACAGGTAATACAGTTGTGCAGCATTTAAATGGAATACCAAAATCGGTTACATTTCCAGTTCTAATTGATTAAATGATTGTCAGGAAAATGAAAAACTTTTATCTGAACAAGAAATAAAAGAGATACTTAGTCTACTCTGTTGTCTATGTTTTTCTTCTCATGGTGGACTGACTGGGCTCAGAGCTTTACAATTTTGTTAAAAAATAAATGGTGCCGTCACAACTTACCATAAAGAAAATATGGTTTTCAATGTGAAGAATAATTGCCATCTGGTGCCTTGCTTCAGGTTTAATGGCAGTGTTTTCTTGGTGACACTTTGTTATCTCAATAAATTCAGCTGTAGAAGTCTGTTCAATGTTTGTGTCCATTATGTGGGGAAAAAAGATGAATCAGCACAAATTAGATGTATCAATATAGAGCTCCAATTCTGGTCTTTTAAAATGTAACCGTTTTTGACCAACAATTTTTGTTATTTTAGGATTTGAATTTAGATTGATAATTGTGTTCTCCATAAGGGCCAGGATCTAAAATATGCTGTTGCAAAAGTGCATTTTCTCAGGTTCTCCGCAGGTTGCAAAAACAATGATTTATAGACAACTTAAGCTACTGTTGCTGCATTAAAAATTGTGTACATTTTGCTTACATATTTCCTACATTTCAGTACCCAGAAAACTGTACAATTACTTTATTTAATTGGGTGATGAGACCCAATTATATGCATGCCAAGTCAACTTTGTCAAGAGTCAATATATCTCAAGGATATCCGTAGTCCACGGCAAGTGGAATCATATGGCCTATCTGTATGCACAGGAATTTGAAAGAATTTGAAAGATCCAGTGAAAGATTTGATTTGGAAAAGTACTAACACACTTTTCTTAATCAAAGTGTTAATACATTCTGTAGATTCTGTTGCATCTTAACTTCATTACACTGAAGGCAGCATGAGGTTATAGCCTTCTTTTAACATTTTGTGTAGCAAGTAGCCATTGAGAATTCTGAAATAATCTGGAATAAAGAACCTTACCCATAAAATGTGTAACCAATAATTGTTCTGGAAATGAAACATACTCATTAGTTAGCTGAACTGTGTATTATAAGTTTATGTTTACGTCGGCCTAGACCAACACTGTGTTTGCAGCCGTGGCCAAAAGTTTTGAGAATGACAAAAGTATTGGTTTACCCAAAGTTTGCTGCTGCAGTGTTTTTAAATATTTTTGTAAGATGTTACTATGTTATACTGAAGTATAAATACAAGCATTTCATAAGTGTCAAAGGCTATTTTTGACAATTACATTACGTACATGCAAAGACTCAATATTTGCAGTGTTGACCCTTCTTCTTCAAGACCTCTGCAACTCGTTACTTTCATGTCAAAGATGGAATTTGCAATTAAGTGCAAATTATCTGATGACTCTTCATGACATTCTGGAGTATATGCACATTTCCATCATAAAAACCAAGGCAGCAGACTTTGCGAAAATGAATGTGTTATTTTCAATACTTTTGGCCTCGGCTTGCCAATGCAAAACCTGTGACTTCTGGTCACAAATCTGGTTCTGCTGTCAGCCTTTGCCTGGTAACATAAAGTTTCAAAACCGAGATTGTGAAGCAAAAAGAAGATGCTTTTAAAACAATAGAAAAATTGATCAAACACGCGAAGTGTAAAATTTTTCCACAAACACATACTTTCAGAATCTTGCTGTTACCCAAAGGCAAGAGTCACAATCCACTTTCATTAAAGTTTTTGTAATCTGTTTATGGTGTTTTTTGCTGGTTATGTAAATTGTTACTGTTTTTTGTAATCCATTACTACTCTACCTGGATGTAGAATGCAATATCCTGCCACACGTACCTACTGATGTCCCTGGAGGCCCAGTTTGCAGTGACATTCTGTCTTGTGTTCAAACTTAAAAGGGGCAGTGTGAAAACATGTGTGTTTACCAGGTTCTGTTAGGTGAACAACTAGAAATGTGTTAAAGCGATTCTGACATCTTAACTTTGACAGCGCTTTCACAAGCCTTTTGATGCATTCCATCTGTATATTCTGGTCTCTTGGGTTTGTTTTCCCTAGCAAATCAAATCACACCAAGTTCTATATTTTATTGATGTATTTACTTCTCGCCATATTTTTGTGTTAATTAATCCGAGTCATTGATGAAAGGGTTACACTAGGCTAATGGTTGTTTTTCCTTTCAATAATTAAAAGTATTCTGAGGACATGGAGTGTTGAGCAACTACATATGAGTCTGTCTCAAACTTGTTTTTCCAGTTTTTCATTGATATTTCTAAGTGCATCTATACATAATGATTGGGCTAAATCAGATGCCAATTTAAAGGTAGGTCAAATACTGAGTTAGTTTAGTCCCTAAACCACTAATTGAGATATTATATCCAAACGAAGCCATTGGAACATGTCACACACACGACAAATTCTCAAGTGAGTCTGGGTCTCCTGGATGTCAGGAATCACGTTCAAAACAAGTCAGCAGGGGCAACTGTATTGCCATCAAGTAGGTTCACGGCTTACTATTACCATCAAGTAGGTTCACGACTTGCTATTATTATCAAGTAGGCTTGCGGCTTGCTATTGCCATTGAGTAGGTTCACGGCTTGCTATTAGCATCAAAGAGGGTTGCGGCTTGACATTAGCATCAAGTAGGCTTGCAGCTTGCTATGAGCAATAAGTAAGCTTGTGGCTTGCTGTTACCTTCAATCGATTTGCAGCTTGCTATAACCATCATGTAGGCTTGCAATTACCATCAAGTAGACTAAAGGCTTGGTATTATCATCAGGTAGACTTGCTGGGCATTTTGGACCGGGGTGAATGGGGGATCAGGTGTAGCACCATGTAGCACCAACACAAACTTTTCCAGGGGGCTTAACCCAAACCAATGCTTGGCTCTGAAATATTAAACACTAAGTTTCACCTCAAATTTTGAGTTTCCTCCGACAACTAACTTTTATAACAAACAACATGGTTAAGTTTTATGTAACATATCGGTCTTGCTGTTGTAAGAGCTGCCACACATCTACAATGGCTGAGCAGAGGAAGGCCCACTCAGTCTTGGTATTAAGTAAGTGCTGTTGGAAATTGTTACAACACCTGTCGTTCTAGAAATTATGCGAACAGATCAGTTAGAGGGTACTCTGAAGCCAGATCACTCAGTTCGCTGTCTGTTGTAACAATTTACTGTTCATTGTCACAGCGAGACAATCTAGCAAATTAGCCTACATAGTGATCTTAGAAAGATATGAGCACAACATACAATATCAAACAAAACACAAAAAAGCTGTTAAAAAAAGTTTTCAGTCCAAATTGTCTATTGAGTGGCACAGATATTGTTTTTCAAAAACTCTGTCTGTGAAGGCAGCATTACTATAATGATATAATCGCATGAAATGTGAATAGCTTTGTCCCAATTCAATGTGTTGACTTATTTGTGCTGGAGCGAAATCAATTCCAAAAAACACAGATCATTATTGTCTTCCTATATATTATTTTTGAAGGTTTTCTAAAAATCCCTGCAGAGTTGTATTTTTCAGCTAGGCATAAACACATCATCATATTGGTTGAGGGTTCAGGAGAGAAGTAAAGGCTATAAAAATAACAGCCTGCTCAGACTGCTTTTCAAAAAACACATTCAACCCAAATATTTCCTTATTATATAGGGTTAAATATATTTATATAAAATTGTTTTTTACTTATATATGAACTCCTGTTCTATTCATTTTATTATTTGCATATTGTTCCAGCCAACTGGCTTAATCCAGGTGGATAAGCTCCGGAAAAACTAGTCCAGAAAAATGGGATAAAGTAGGCAAAAACATTGTTTGTTGCTTCGTGTTATTATAAAGGAACGTGCCCTTCCTGGAGCCGGAAGAGGTGAAAACTGTAGCCAGTCATAGCCTGAGGTTTTGTTTCTATATTTGACAATCCTTTGTCAGTCTACATATTTGACAGTGCTTATGGTAAATATGAGGGATTTGAAAGACAACAAAGGCATTGAATATGTATTGCTGTGCAATTGTAGACAGTTGAGACCATTGATATCCGTTCTATTGTCAGTTAAGTTTGCCATGCTTACATTTAAAATGTGCTGGAGTATGGATCACTATTTTGGCATTATTTCCTTGAGACTTTAAATTACCATTTTGTGTTTTTTCCAAGCTTTCCCAATGTGGCCCTGTTGCGCTAGTTGAATGTACAGTATATTTGCTCTAATAAAATATGTATCTTTTTATAATCCTGTGTTGCATGCATTCTATATCAGTAGCCGGTTTGACATGTGTGTGTTTGTGTCTACAATGTGTTTGCGTGTATGTAGCATTTATTGTATATAGCCTAAGGTAAGTGTGTTCCCACTCCTTTGCCTCCTTGAACCTAATCACATTCATTGTAACATTCAGAGACACACATTCTTTGATTTCACCAGCCACTGTAATAAACCAAACAACTGAACTGTAATAAAGCATAGCTTGTTGCCGTAGGGAGAAGAGCAGAAACATATTCTCATCTTAGTCTCTGTGATCTCAAAAGCAGAGTGAATAAATCCCTTTTCAGATTGATGATGCACTTTCTTTGTAAAGGTAATTACCATGTTTGAATTTGGGCTGAGGTGCCTTTTTTCTGGTAATCTCACACTGGGAAGTCAATAACAAGAGATGAAGTGAAAGAATGTGTTTAGGTATGTGAAGTTGTTTGTGATTGTGTGTGTTTTTTGTCCATTTTGCAAGTCTGTGTGCTGCATTTTTGCAAAATAGAAAGGCAGAGAAATCCTGTAACATGTATTATATAGAGGAAGAGCCTCAAGGATTAATATATTGTTGAATTTTTCAAATTTAAAATTTTCAATTGGTTGTTTGTTGTACAACTTCATGTGATAAATAACCAGAAAAATATTGTCAGGGGGATAGCTGCTCAGTAAACATATTTGGTGGTCACAAACGGGATAGTCAGGAAAAGCAAAGCAAATACATAGTGCATATCTTTTTGACCAGGGCCCACATTTCTCTGGCTCAAACTAATGTACTATTTACGAAATAGTGTTTCATTTGGGCTGCAGCATGGTTTTAATCAATAAGCCAGTACATAGGCTTTTACTTGTTTAGCTCCTAAATGTGTGTGCCCTAAAGAAATATCAAAGTCACACAACCAATTCACCAAGGACAGAAGACACACAGGTTCCCAATCTTTCACACACAGTCGACAAGGCCCAAATTAATAGAATTCACATGAATATGCTGTTAAACTAAATTAGATGATTGTGTCCTTTTCCCCCCATTTGATGTATAATCACCATCATACTGTAACAAGGATGAAATAAATAATTTCATCTCCCTGGCATGACAGTTTCCCTATTAATAAAGTGCCAGAATCCGACCTATCTAATGCATATTAAGAGTGGGGGTAGGTGTAGTGAAGTTGCAGTCCTCCCGACTCCTGTCTCATCTCCATCAGGTAGAGAATATTAAAGCCTGTTTTCCATTTAAGAAAAATCAGTCAGTCTGCTTAATTTCCCCAGCCGGTGACGAGCTGCAGCTTCTACTAATTCAGTCACTCCTATATCTCCCTCTATCCCAATCTGTCTTTTTGCTGGACAGGGTAGGCAGAGTCTGTAATTGACCCTTAAAGAGTGTCCGAATTTTATTTTATATTTGTGCCTTTGTTTTCCACAAACTTTTAGGTCATGTGTTCTCAACATTTTACTTTGACTTTTATTTTGAAAGCATTTAAATTGTCCACTGAATTCAATGCAGTGATACATATTAAAATGTGTGGGAGCAGGTGTAAAATGGAAAAAAAACATTGAATGAAGAGAAAAGGTGTTTTGCCAAGAGAACTGTTATGCAAAACTTAGCACCTAGCTTGAAAGCAAACATAGTAATGTCTTGACTTAATATATTGATTTATTTTTACATTATGAATGTGATAAAAACATATTGAGCAATCTGTTTATAACAGTATTGCTGTATGTGAGTTTAATAGCAATGTAACCTAATCAATAGCCTATTGTTGTAAAGGCTAATCTCCCACCAGATTAGCAACCAGTTTTCTCTCAATTTGTAATTTTTTTTTCTTCTCCATCTGCTCCTACGGTGTGTTTATTGAATGGTGAAGCAAATAAACGTTTCATAACCAGCAGTTCGAGAGTTGACCATTATTGAGCTGGGAATTCCACGGGTGAGCAAATGTCACTGAGTGACTCAATGAGTGACTCGCTGAGTAAGTCAGTGAGTGAGTCCCTGAGTGAGTCAGTGAGTGAGTCCCTGAGTGACTATCCGTTGTTAAATAGTGTTGTGGACAAAGTAGGCTGTGGTCCAAATCTGCCCCTGACAAAGCTAATTAGGCATTAGGATTTGTTCAGGATAGACTACAAGCTTCATTAGCTATATTATAGTAAGTATAAAGTCTAATTGTATTTGGCTATTTTGCAATGTACGGATTGTACCAACAATGAACATATTGCTCTCGATTTCAATTTACAGAGCATAGTTAACATAGGGTAGTGGTCAGCTATTCAACTGCCATTGTTTTCTAAAGAAACAAACCAGCCATGGAGTGACTGTAGTCACTGTTTTCATTATTGGTATTGTATAACTATTACAAGGTTTTGCATCTAAACAAATTTGCAACATAGAAGTAGTTGATATCTGATTGGTTAAAGAATATGACAATCACCATCATTGTCCCCATTTGCTCTAACAGCACAGGGGAATCACTCAAAAATCTGAAGGCCTAAGGGTCAATTTTCACCCGGAGACAGCGTTGGTAAAAAATCTGATTGGATAAAGGCACTATTTTATGAGCTGCGTTTGAAGCAGTGAGAGAGTAGCAATGACATTACGTTTATAGACTAATGGGGACGTACTTGGTAAAATACATACATAACATTTATAATCAAATATATTTGAAATTATAAAAACATAATTTTTGGATTCTAATCACCTCTAGGCCAGCATAGAAGGATTTGCTTTTATACATTTACAGTAAACGGTTTCAAATTTTATGCGTTAAATGTACATTTCTGATAGGCAAATGGTGTTCCATACACTAGGTTATGGATTGGCGTTGAAGGGTGTAGTTTCTCCTCCAGTCAAAAAAGGTTGTTCCAAGACTCACGCTGACCGATTTGTATGCTGCTATAAGGTATGTACAGTTGCTCGGGCATGTCTTCAAACTCTAGCAGTTTTTTGTCAATGCAGAAGTAAACATACACCACATCTCTACACACGTATCACCTGCAGTACCAGCATAGTGGATAAAGACAGCCAAATAGGAAAGCGCAGATCTATCCAGTCAGGGACAACAGCATATCCCATTTCTAATTACGGGCCAGCAAAACTAGGCTTTCCTGGTTTCTTTCAGTTTTTCCTAATTTTGTCTCTATCTCTATCCTTTTCGCTCTGACTCCGCTCCCATCTCTGTCTTCTCCCTGTTGAGGACAGCTTTGGAACATGTGTTGGTCTGTTTCTCTGGGACCAGGCTTCGGATCAGCAAGCATGTTCAACACATTGTACCTCAATCTGTTTTCAGCTCCTGTGTCTGTGCACTGTTGAAGAAAAGCACACAGCACCTATGTTTGTGAAACACACCCTAACAGTTTGGTGGAGCAAAAGATGCAGAATGTGAAAAAGAAGGGAATTTTGGGATGTTGGAGAATAGTCTCAAGGGGTCCTGAATGGTTAACTCAGAAGGAGAAGTTTGTCTGAGAGAATTCTTCACAACTACAATGCGGAATAGCATTTTGAAAAAGGTTATGTTGCATTGCCTTTTACACACACACAGAAATATTTTCTTACTGCAAAACAATCTTACGGGTTTACCCTAACATGATTTGAAATTCAGAAGTGGACCATTATTCGATTGCCAAGCATCTTGGATCTGTGTGGAAATATGTTAAACACCTACTTTTAGGAAGAAGAACATTTCTTATTGTCTATTAATCAAATTTGGTACACATGACAATTGGATCAGGACATGTTCTTCCAATAGTATAAAATCTCTAGCCTGCAAGGTGAAAAATATTTTATTTATGTATTTGCAAAAGTAAGAATATGTTTCATTGATGATACAATAAAAAAAACTCCCCGAACAAGCTCCTCAAGAGATGTGAGGAGGTGTGATATTTTATGAAAACCTTTTACAAAGTTAATGATATTGTGTAGTTTAAACTGATGTTTCACATTACCGGCTGAGTATTTCAATACAACTTATTGTAATGTACATGTTACAGCTCATCTATATCAGGGTTATTGATTAAAGCTGCCCTTCATACCAGACCATTTACAGCCTTCATATTGAAGCTAAACACAAAAAATAGTGTTATTGATATAATGTCATTTAAACTAAAAATGAGTTTTTTGGGGTATTGGAGAACACTTCTCAATCTTCAACTTCCTCATGCAATGGAGTTGGAATGTGGCTTGATTAGGTTTGTTGGACATTGTACATTTGGAGGAGGCAAAAAACCGGGTGAAAACAACACAAACAATTCTGTCTAGTTCTCATTTTATACCCACGCGATTTCACAGTTTTCACCACATTCTGATGGGGCAGACATGATCGCGTAGCTTGTTTGTTTGCTCCTACATAGCAAAACAAAAACATTCACACGTGTAGCCTTTGGTTGTGGGGCTGTCGTAGAGTTGCATTGGAAGCTATGTATAGCCATCACCGTCCTTTTCTAACTGATTGCAACTGGATTGTATTGAGATTACACATTACACATAGGAGCTTGAATTGCATCCCATTCTATGTCCATAGACATTAATAGAGCATTGGCTCTATTTTTAGCAGAGCATTCACAACTTTCAAGCACTATGCTCATCAGCACTTGGCAACCCCGATAACTTTACGTGGTTAAGGATAACACTTCCACTTACAGTTGATCGTAGAATATCTAGGAGGGAAGAAATATCATAAGCTGACTTGTTGCAACTGTGGCATTCTATTACAGTACCACGCTAGTTCTTCACAATTGTTCGTCAAGGCAGACTGCATAGCTAGGTGCTTTATTTTATACACTTGTGGCAATGGGACTGAATGAAAAATGTAAGGAAATAAATACGTTTCATTTTGGGTGTTTTGAAATGATGAATCAATGTGTCATAATAAGCTATAATCATAGTTGTATGCTTGTGCCTTAAGAATGTATAGCCATATCATGAATGCATTATTAACAGCCAAATGAAACTGTTTAAAGCATGAACAAAACAAGTAAGGATATGTAGTAATCACATTGAAAACACATGTAAAGGTTGGGTAATAAAGCAGAGGGCGAACGAATAACAGGAAGCGCCTAGGGGGTACAAGAAAGACCACGAGAGTACAGAAGGACGCATCCAAGTTCGAGAACACCAACCCCAACAGGAAGACGTCGGACAATCAGGGAGACTCAGTCCAGCCAATCAGAACACTACGCACACCACGCAACGTGAAGACGTACAAGAAGATATGACCAATAGGCTCCCTTAAGGAGAACCTATAAAATTTAAATGTATCTAAACAAAGCTCTCTCTTTCCCAGCTGATCCCAGCCGAAACAAGAGCCGTGCATGTTCGATTTGGGCATGATACGCCGGTGATTAAATATTTATTATTATTTCTAAGTGGACAAAGTCGTCAGGATCATTTATTTCTTAACAAAATCCTGAATTCAATGATTAAGGTGTGGCCCAATACCCTTGTCCATATAGTGTATTTATACTGTCAGTATGGATAACCTTCTTTATTTGTTGCTGAACAGTAAATTTACAGTGGCTTTGCATGGACCTTGTGTAGAATTGGTTGTTTACGTCCACAGTTGCTGTGTGTAACAAATCTGTAAATATATATTGTTGGGGTTGATACCCGTTCTGTAGGGTTGGTTCAACTGTGGCTCAAAGGCTGAGTTGTCTGTAAAATGGTGAACACACTGTCATAACGATAAGCATGTCATAGATTACTGTTTTAACCTTCAGAAAAGGGGGGCTACATTTTCCACAAAGCCTTGTGCTCAAACTGGCTGAGCAGGTTATTTCGTGTGCATTGGACCTAACTGCTTGTGTACATTCTCATTCCAAAATGGGTATCCACTGATGTTATTATTCTCGACTGCTCAAATTTGGTTTGCTAAAGAGAGCATACTTTTGGATTTCATATCTTTGAATGTAATGTGAAAATAACTAGCAGATTCTTTAGTAATGTTAAATAAATTTATAGACGCGGTTGTGAAGACAAAACCAAAGAAAATATTGGGAGATCTGCATACCAACATGGCACAGTTCATTCACAGGCATTTCTGCAGGAAAGCAACGGTCTAACCAAATTCTGATTAGGTTACTTGTCAACTGGAAGTCCTAAGAAGTTGAGTGCCAGATTCCAGACCAGTAAATATCTTCTCTCAACAGGGAAAAATTCAAGAAAATTCCATACCAAAATGATTTTCTATATTGCATTTGTGCCTTAGTCGTGTTCATGGTAACATTCCTCAAGGTGACATGTGCTAGTCAGAACCAGTCTAAATACACAAATACAAACATGTTGCTTTTATTTTCTGTCTGCTGAAAACATTAGCACATGTTTTGTTTACCTTATTCATCACATTGACTGATTGAGAGCATGGACGCACAGTTCTTTCAAACTGTTATGTTTTTTCAATTTGTTTTACATTTGCCTTTTCTGAACCTGTATCCAATATAGCCTTTTTGATAGGCTATTATTCCTTTGATTTACTTTTTGCTCCCTTGGGGGAAAGGTCTTTGCTCAACACAATACATGCTTTATGGGTTTCTCGAGTGTTCTGGGTTGTTTCAAACTCATTTTCCTCAAAGGAGGGAGTAATGGGAATCACCATTGCTGGGATTTTCATTTAGAATTTAATGTGAAATGATGCTCAATGGTATTGTCCTTTTTTCAGTTTCCTTTTTATCCATATGGATCATGTTCTCTAACTTGTCTCCATTTTGGGTTTAGTTGTAAAATAGCTTTTTTGGACAATGTTCACAATCTATTATTGTGTCGTGATACTCCTTTTGATGGAGGTGATTGACGTTAACCCCAGATGAGCACTTTATTGCTAGGCTTCTGATTCACCTATGACTCATTCAGATTATGGATGATTCCTCTCAGGAGAATTCCAGAGACTAGCAGGTCAAGCAGATGACCTTCACCTTGAACAGATTCTCAACTGTGTCCCGGCAATTCTTCAGGAGATAGTTTTTAACTTGAAATATTTAGAGGGTTTAATAATTTCCCCTTATTTTTTTGGTCTTCTTGACTTTCTCTAGCCATTAAATTAAGCTGTATTGTGAGATATTTTTGGCATTTATACGTTTTATTGATATTAGTTAAATACATTCTGCTAATAAGAAACCTGTGGGCCACATTTGATCAAATTCAAACTCCTCTGATGGAGAGTTTAAACAATGGATTGCCTGCTATCGTTTGACAGATCCAAATCGTATCAGATGTCAGTTTCAAAACCCGGAATACATTTACGACAGTGCTTTAACACACTGAAACATGCAACATCTTTCTGGAACCAGGGTTTGAGAGGTCTGTTCTGTACCAAGAACAAAGTATCCAACTGAAAACTAGCCTGTGGGGTCTGTAAGTTGCACATTGGAATAGAGTTGGTTCAGAGAGCCACAAAGCTCTTTAATGTCCAGTGCCGCCACACAAGTCCAAGAGATTAGAACCAAGGACCTGCAGACACAGTTACAAACCGAGTCAATATGCATGGATGCTACAGTTCATTAGTCAGTGAAACACATTCAACATCAACCCCTGAATACTAAAACTCTGAACCAACAAAGAGATCCGAACTCTCTTCAGAACTGTCTTTCAGTAGATGTCATAAGGTGAAACATATTGAAAATGCACACATGCCTACACACACTAAAAACACTTATGCCAACCAATTACCTCTTTCCAAGCTAAGACTGGGCCAATATTCCCACTAATCCTATGTTTCCATTTGTCATTTATATAGAAAAATACCCTCTCTCTCTACACACACACACACACACACTCACAAACACAGACACACAAAGACACACACGTCCTCTGCCTGTGACACAGTGACATGCTCCTAACTCTCCGCATCCTCCCACAGTGCAAGAGGATCATAAATATGGCCCTCCCAGGCGAATTTGCAACTGGCTGGCACCACAGGACGTCCAGACCTCCGCTGTCGGATTAGGACTTGTTCTATTCACCAGCATGTGGAGCAGAGACAATTTCCGGTTGACGAGGGGGACCTGCAGTTAGACTCATAGTTTCTGGGATTTATTTGTTTTGGCAGCGTTGACACAGACGCGAAGCCCCAGCCCGTTCTAAATCATCTTCCAAGGCTGTAAGTGAGGCAGCGCAGAAGATTTGGGAGCCTCCCACCACCACAGCCCTGCAACACCGCATGGGATGTCTGCCACGGGGTTTGGGCCTGGGTCTACTAGGTATTCCTCCAACAGTGGAGATCTGGGGAGCCTCCCACCACCACAGCCCTGCAACACCGCATGGGATGTCTGCCACGGGGTTTGGGCCTGGGTCTACTAGGTATTCCTCCAACAGTGGAGATCTGGGGAGCCTCTAGTAAATGTTTTCAGACGTCACTGGTGTGTGGTTGGGTGTGTTTTTAGCCTATTTAGACTACATCAAATACAGTGAAAACGATTTCATTTAGATGCTAGCAGGGTTTTTGGTAAGGCAACTAACCTGGAAGACATGTAAACTGACAATCTTGTTTCCCTGGTAACTAACAAGTCGGTTACAGCTGTGGCCAAAAGTGTTGAGAATGACACAAATATCATTTTTTACAAAGTCTTCTGCCTCCGTTTTAATGATATATTTGCATATACTCCAGAATGTCATGAAGACTGATCGGATGAATTGCAATTAACTGCAAAGTCCCTCTTTTGCATGAAAATGCACTAAATCCCCCCAAAAAACATTTCCCCTGCACTTCAGCCCTTCCAGAAAACTACCAGCTGACATCATGTCAGTGATCCTCTCGTTAGAGGCTGATCTGGCTGATCTGTCATGCTGATCGAGAATAGTTAGAATAGTTCTTCATTGTTCTTCCTCTGTTAACCATGGTTTCCTGCAAGGAAACATATGCAGTCATCATTGCTTTGCACAGAAAGGGCTTCACAGGCAAGGATATTGCTACTAGTAAGATGGCACATAAATATACCATTTATCGGATCATCAAGAACATCAAGATGGTAGGTTAAAGTGCTGTGAAGAAGGCTTTCAGGGCACCCAAGAAAGTCCAGCAAGCGCCTGGACTGTCTCCTAAAGTTGATTCAGCTGTGGGATCGGGGCATCTCCAGTGCATAGCTTGCTCAGGAATAGGGTCAGGGTTAGGGTTAGGCAGCAGGCAGATGTGAGTGCATCTGCTTGCACAGTGAGGCAAAGACTTTGAGGTTGGCAGGGCAGCAAAGAAGCCACTTGTCTCAAGGACAAACATCAGGGACAGACTGATATTCTGCAAACGGTACAGGGATCAACCCTCAAGAGGTGGGTGGGCAAACAAAAACCCACAAATTCTGAAAAACGTCTATCATTGATTATACAAGAATGGGCTGCCATTATTCAGGATGTGGCCCAGATGTTCATTGACAGCATGTCATTGTAAATAATAGCCTTTGACACTTATGAAACGTTAGTTATACTTCCGTATACCATAGTAACATCTGACAAAGCAATCTAAAAACACTGCAGTTAGAAACTTTGTGTAATAAAATACTTGTGTCATTCTCAAAACCTTCGGCCACGGCTGTACTGTTGACAAGTGATTCCTCTGGTGATAGTAGAATTGTTTGATTACGAGTGTTTCTGTTAAAAGAGCTGGAAGGACTTACTGACTTATTGAGATGTTGTCTTTAGACCTCAGTTACCATGGGAAGTATCTGGCGTCAAGTCTCGTTCATCTAAAAATGATACTATCAGAGTGTCAAGACACTGTGTGCATGTTTGACTGACTGTCACTCCACCACTTGGGCACGGCAACAAACAAGCAGGCAAGTAGTTTTGACAGGTCACCTTAAGGCCAATCCGATTAAACATTGACATATGCTGAAAATAGTGTATGAAAACAAAACCTCATCTTGTTTAAAGCTTTCTAGAAAATGCCCTGCCAAGACACCTGTGATAGATGCAATTCAATTTACCCTGTTTCTCAATCATACATAAATGTTCTGAATCTGTTTTGCTTCATGAACATTCCAACCCCATTACTTTCACAGTTTTTACAGAAATTAATTCCAACAGAGGCCTAACATAATTTGTCCTTATCTTGAAGTCCAGAAAAGGCTGAATGAACTATATTTGCCATCAGGCAGTACATAAGAATAACTTGATTTGAGATAAAATGGAAAACCAAACAACCTCGAATCAGTTTCTGTCAGTGAGAGGATCGAAAGGTTATTCACTAGGAAATAATCTGTGGTAATGCTTTCATTGGGAGCGTATATATCACAATGAAGAGTGAAATATTTTCACAGTCAACACCTTAAACCGATAGTGGCACTTAAGCAAGCAAGGTTTTAGCTGATCAAATGTGATTGAATACAGTTGATATGGACACGTGTGTGTTTAGGAGCCAACAATTTACTTGCAACGCACTCATACTGCAAACCAGGTTTGTTAATTTTGATCTATCATTATATAAAGTACTCCCTAAGAACAATATTTGCAATAGTTAAAATTATGTTTTGACATACTCATTGTGATTTGGTTACTCTTCTAAGCCAGTGTTTTGAGTACATCAGAACTTACATTTAGTGTTGTGTGACCTATATAAAATGTACTTGTAGTACTGAAGTACTGAAGTTGCGCTATGGAAGGGTTTGATGTGTGTATTATATCTGCATTACATCTGTATTTCATCTGTAAGTCAAATTGAAGACTGAAAAACTAAATTTTTTAAAGTAATAGATATAGCCAGGTTTTGCATAGAGATTTTTAATTTTTCTTAACTCCCTATTCCCCCCCTTTCGCCCTGCCCTCCCACTGCCTTCTTCATGTCTCTCCCTGTCTGTGTTGTCGTTGAGAAGTGCCATTCAGTCTGAGACCACCATCAGAGAGCCTATGGCTTACGTTCCATTGATATTCCTGTGAGGGCTCAGTAAAGTAATGCCTTTCATTTGTACCTAAGGCACATCATAAGTGGCAGTCTTTACCCCGACGATCTGGCTTTTTGACTTCAAAGGACCGCATACAGAAATATCCTATTATTCTGCTGCTGCACATATCATTTGACTTCCAATCTCCAGTGCGGCAGTTGAGAAAAGTGATTGGCGAATTAATACAGAGTTGCTGTTGCCGTAGGCCTACAACAACCCCGCTCATGTGTTCCTGCAAGGCCCAGTAATTGCCTGTTCATAATTGTCGTTACCACGGCAGCATGCTGTCCAAACCACAAAAACAAAGGAAAAGAGAGGCTTCTTATAAGCAACGCATTATCCAGAAAGCAATCTGGAAGGCAATCAACTGATCTATAAATAAGCAGATGCCCTATATACAGACGTGGTCAAATTTGTTGGAACCCTTTTATAAAAAGACTACACAATTGTCACCAAAAATAACTTAAAACTGACAAAAGTAATTGGCATCCACCATTGTTTACTATATCTAATAGAAATCAGACTTTTTGAATAGATTTTCTATTATTGTAAATAATAAAACAAATGAAAATGTCATGGACACAAATAAAGGGACCCATAACTAACCAAAACTTTTGATAGTTAAACCTTTGTATGAAATTACTGCATTCAAACGTTATCTGTAGGTTTCAAATAGACCTCTGCACCTGTCAACAGGTTGCTTGGCCCACTCTGCTTGGGCAAACTGCAATGCATTTCATTTTTGATGGGTGCCTACCCCAGACTGCAAGTTTCAGCTCTTCCCATAGATGTTCAATAGAATTCATATCAGGACTCTTAGATTCACTCCAGAATAGTCCATTGTTTTGTTCTTATCCATTCTTGGGTGCTTTAAGCTGTGTGTTTTGGGTAATTATTCTGTTGGAGGACCCATGAGCTGCGACTGACACAGAGATTACTGACACTGGGCTATATGTTTTGCTCCAGAATTCCTTAATAGTCTTGTGATTTCATGTTCCCTGCACAGATTCAAGGCACCCTGTTACGGATGCAGAAAAGTAGCCCCAAAACATAACTGAGACTCTTCCGTGGTTCAGTGTAGGTATGATTTCCTTTTCTTTGAAAGCTTAATTCTGTTGTCTACAAGCATAGAGCTGATGTGAATTGCACAAAAGCTCAATTTTGACAAATTTGTCATTCAATCTTTCAAGGACATTCTCCCAGAAGGATTGTGGCTTGTCAATATGCATTTTAGCTAATTCCAGCCTGGCATTTTTATACTTTTATATATGGGGTCGATTTTCGTCTTGGCTACAGTTCCATGGATATTGAACTTCTTTATAATATTTGCAACTGTTGTCACAGAAATATCAGGATGCTTGGAGATGGTCTGGTAGCCTTTTTCCATTACCATGCAATTATTTTCTATTATTTTATTTCTGATCGCTTCAGACAATTTTCTCCTTTGCTTTATCTGGTCCATGTTCAGTGTGGTGCATACAATGATACCAAACAGCACAGTGACTACTTTTCTTCATTTAAATAAGCTGAATGATGATTACAAGAATGAAAACATGTGTGATACTAATTAAAGGAAATAATTAGTTTAAAATATCACAATAATCCAATTATTTGTATTTTTTATTTTATTATTATATATTTTGTAAGGGGGCCTAATAATTGTTCACAGGCCATTTTAGAATATCTTTGTAGAATAAACAATATATCATATTTTATTACAGCTCCCTTGCTTTATTCTATGACATACCAAAGGCATGCAATTGAATCACTTTTCAGGAGGAATTAAGCATTATTTCAATGAGCTGTAAGGGTACCAACAAATTTGACCATGTCTGTATATTTAGGCTTTGCACATTAACTGAAACATCTATCTGGATCGAACTGGATCTAAAAATCAACTTTCCACTGCAAACTAGCGACATTAGCTCAGCTGCAACAATGTTTAACCAAAGCCCTGAGGGTTGACAGTCAGTCGCTGACAAGAGAAAGTACAACAAAGGATTTTCACAGATGAACAAATTAACAGCATATGACTTCTACTTTTTATAGTTTTCCTCTTAAACAGGAGTTCAACTATCAGTATGACTTGACTAACCCAACGTCATACAATACTAACATTAATTTGCTTTTAATAAACTATCATAAACTGTGTTTGGATCTTCAAAAGTAGGCCAAACTTTGGGACAAAGTGGAACAAGTTCCACTGGGTTTATTTTCCTGAAGTGGGATTGCAATCAGTTCTGTATGTTGGTTTGTGTATGTTGAAGGGCCATTTGAGAATGTTCGTGTGTCAATAATATGTACTCCAGTTGCAGGGCCTCATGAACAGACTACATGTACAGTGGGGAGAACAAGTATTTAATAAACTGCAGATTTTGCAGGTTTTCCTACTTACAAAGCATGTAGAGGTCGGTTTTTATCATAGGTACACTTCAACTGTGAGAGACGGAATCTAACAAAAAAATCCAGAATTAATTAGGATTTTATTGCATGACATAAGTATTTGATCACCTACCAACCAGTAAGAATTCGCCGTCATGGATTAAAGACGCAAGGTCCCCCTGCTCAAGCCAGCGCATGTCCAGGCCCGTCTGAAGTTTGCCAATGACCATCTGGATGATGCAGAGGTAGAGGCAATATATCAAATACTTGTTCTCCCCAC
Organism: Novumbra hubbsi; assembly: GCA_016801125.1. Taxonomy (NCBI): domain Eukaryota; kingdom Metazoa; phylum Chordata; class Actinopteri; order Esociformes; family Umbridae; genus Novumbra; species Novumbra hubbsi. The sequence continues at coordinate 27,871 of JACXGK010003634.1, forward strand.
TGTATTTGGTCTCCATCAGGATAAAACCGGACGCATGAGACAATGCGTTAGTCCCAGTGCTTTCAACTGTTCACAAAGGTTTTTGCATTTTGCAAGGTGAGCGGATATTTGGGAACATAGACATCACAATGACTATTGGTCCCCCCAAATGGAATTGAATGAAGTACCTGATCAATGGAACAATGCTAGTTGGGGGTCATCAAGGTACGTACATTATAAATTGCACAACCAACACAAGTTGTGGTTAAACCAAGGTACGTTTGTGATAAATGGCACAATGCTACTTGTGGGTTAACCAAGGTAAGTATCTGTCTGAATTCAGGATGGTTGGGCCAGCCCAGCCCAGACATGACTCAATATTATGGAAAGACTCTATTGTTGATACCTCAGCCAGGTTCTGCTCTCACCAACTCCAATTAGCACAGAAGTGCAGAGGTTCTGGTGCCATTACATCCTTTGGGGATTTTCCCGATAAGGGAAGAATTGGTCAACAAATTGGAAATTAAATCCACAGAACAACTGAAATGGTTATAAAGAGATCTTGGATCTATTGCTATTTCTCCTTTCATTCCTGATCTACCTGTCTCTTGTGAGACCGCAGCTGGGCATGACTGCTAATCACTAATCTTTCTGATTATGTCTTATTAATGTCAATGAGATCTTGTAATTGTAGAGTGTGCTTTGTGTAATATCATTCACTATAAAAGATTAAATCAATATATTTGCTCATGATTTAGCTTTCTATTCTTGCAGTCAATGCACATGTGTAATGTTTGTTGTCAGAAGATCATCTTAATAGGATTTGTTGTTCAATTTGCAGTCATCATATTTTGAGGTATGTACAACCCTGTCTCCCAAAAAGTTGGGATGCTACGAAAAATGCTAATTAAAACAGAATGGAATGATGTGCAAATTATTAATCACAAAATGTAATTGAAAGATGACATATAAAAATGTAAAAACTGTTTTGGAAAAAATACATGGCCATTTTGAATGTGATGCCAGCAACACAGTTCAAAAACGATGTGACAGGGGCATGTTTACCACTATGTTGAATCGCCTCTTCTTTCAACAGTGCTCTGTAAGTGTTTGTGAAGCAAAGAAAACAATTGTTATAGTTTTGAAAGTGGAATGTTTTCCCATTCTTGCTTGATATACCATTTCAGCTGCTCAACAGTTTGGGGTGTTTTTTGTTATATTTTTTGTTTCATATTATGCCAAATGTTTTCAGTGGGTGACATGTCTGGACTGCAGACAGGCCAATTTAGCTTCTGCGCTATTGTACTGATGGAGCCACACTTGTGTAATACGTGAACAATTTGTTTTGCTGAAATAAGCAAGGCCTTTCCTGAAAAAGACATAGACTGGATGTCAGCATATGTTGCTCCAAAACCTTTATATATTGTTTAGCATTAAAGGTGCCTTCACGGATGTGCAAGTCGCCCAGGTGGCGACAAGTGTTTATATTTTGTGTCTGTTTTGCATGGTGGATGTTTAACTTACAGTTGTTGATGCTGGGACAAACTGTGTACAGACAATGGTTTTTCATTGGTGTTCCTGAGGACATGCAATGATTTCCACTAGAGAATCATGTTGTTTTTTTATGCAGTGCCGTCTGAGGGCCAGACGATCACAGCCATCCAAAATTGGTTTTCGGCCTTGTCCCTTGCATACAGAGATTTTACCGGATTCTATGAATCTTGTAATGATATTATGTAACTTAAATAAACAGAACCCCCTACATCTTTGCAATTTTATGTTAAGAAATTTTATTTTTAAATTGTGGCACTATTTGCCTGTGCAGTCTTTTACAAAGTGGTGAACCCTGCATCTTCACTTCTGACAGTCCCGTTCTTTCTGGAATAATCTTTTATTAATCAATCATGTTACTGACACTTTGTCAATTGACCAATAGCTGTGTGATGTTCCACCAGGTATATTGTTTTAGCATTACACAACTTTTCTGGTGATTTGTTAACTTGCCTTATCCATTCTGACTGATTGTTCTTTAGTTTTGCATTTTTTTAGTGTCCTTATCACTGCCAGTAGCATGAGGTGGTACCTGCAGCCCATCCAGGTTGCCAGGCAGTCCAGATCATCCAGGATGGCACAAACATAAGTGCCTTAGCAAGAAATCTGAAATCCTCAGTGGGTCCTGGTTTCCTCCTGGTGCAGGACAATGCCCGGTCTCATGTGACTGGAGTGTGGAGGCAGTATTTGGGTGTAATTTCTGGCGTGTGTTTGAACCCAATCAATTGATGATTTTGGTGTCCATGGATCCTTGTTATGTAATTTGGTTCTCAATGAATTCCACAATGGACAAAAAATAATTTGCTATTTAACATATTTTGTTAATTGAGACCTGATGTGTGATATAAGTATTCCCTTAGAGCGCAGTTGATCACAGGGCATCGAGTTCACAGGTGACAAGCCAGCTTCTCTTCTCAGCTCATAGACTCGGGTGCAAGCCAAACAAAGGTGAACATGGGTAAGCGTGCTTGTAAACAACAGTTAAGTGGTCGGTCTGTTCAGCATATCAAGCTGAAGGGAGGTATGCTTCATCTTGATATTCCTCCATGTCAGAAACTCCACTTAGCGTTATTGCTTCTCCAGGCTACTGAGAAACCAACTGCTAAAACGTTTTAAAAATGTATCCCCAATATCAACCACTTCGATCTCCAATGCCAACTCTCCAAACACCTCCTTGCTGGTAAGTGCCCACATACATCATATGCTGCATGGAACAGGAACGCCATATAAATCATGTAAGGAGCAGAGTCTGAATGATGTATTAGCTGGTAGCTGATCTAATGCTTCATGTTTCAGAGGGTACCAGATCCACTTTCAGCCATTGCAGTGGGTCCATGTCATACCAGTGCCTGGAACCTAGTAAGTGCATGTGTTGTTTGACTTGAGTACAAGCCTACCATTTACATATGTATTGATTCTAATCTGATTCTCACACTGTCCTGAGAACTGTTGTTAGTGTGCTAACTGTTGTTAGTGTGCTAACTTTTGTTAGCAGATGTCAAGTCTAATACAGGAGAATGCTTGCAATGCATGAACTAGTCATTGGGTACATGGAGCTTATTTCCTTCTACTTTGATTGAACAAATCTCAGATATCTTCAAAATAAGCACCATACTTTTTAGCAATAGCTATGCTTAGAAAAATTCTATTTAAGGCTATAACTAGAGCATGTACACAGGTTATAAAACAAATGGAAATCTGTGCAATGCTGTAATGGGTACAGCTGGGTATTTAAAAAATTACATTTGCTTGGAAAAATTGGATTCAAAAACATGAATGCACCGTGACTTAACAATTAACCCAACAATTTCAACTAAACTAAACCAACTCCATTAAATTGAAAATGTGCTTACCTCAAATTTGGATGGATGGATGATGGATTACAAAGCTGGCGGGTTTCTGTCACAATAACTTACTACACTGCTAAAACAATTAAGGAAACACTAAAATCACACATCGGGTCGCAATGAACGAAATATATTTATGGTCAAAATGATAACTACACATTGAGTAATTTGTTGAGAACAAAATGAGTGGGGGGGGGGGCAGTGCCCTGTGACAACAAGCTTGGCCCCCTTGTGGCCCCCAAAAGTTGGAGTCTGAAATAACTATTATATAATAATGTTTACTGTAACTGGCCCTTCTAACAGTACAACTGGCCCCAGCTTGGCCCCCCCGGTTGAAATGGTTTTGAACCGCCATTGAACTGAAACCTGAGCGGGCTGCAGGTACCGCCTCATGCTACCAGTAGTGACAAGGACACTAGCAAAATGCAAAACTAGAGAAGAATCAGTCAGAAAGGACAAGGAGAGATCAATTGTATCTAGCCACCACCTGTAAAACCACCATTGTGGGGTTTGTCTTGCTGTTGTCTCTCCAGTGCACGTGTTGTCACCTTCATTTGAACCAAAACGGGCGACATTGATTCACAATAGCTTATGCCTCCTAACTGGACAGATTGATATCCCTGAAGTTAAATTGACTTGGTGTTGTACTGTGATGATTACATAATTCTAATACTCTAATTGCTCTTGAGCAGTGTGTATGTTTAGTATGTATTAGTTTGAAACTAAAAGACCAAGAATGCTTTCACAGCATACTAACACGGCAATCACTGTAACAGCATAGCATCTCTCTTCCATTATTTTCATGCTCTATAGAGACACATTATTTAAATGACAGTTTAATAGCATCTTTAGTCCAAAAGGCCAAACTATGGTTTTTAAATCATGGTGATATACAGCCGACCCTAATAGCCCCATTTCCACTTACTTACCTTCTTCTTCCTGCAGGCAATGGTGCATGAAGATCATCATAGGGTTGAGTCTTCCAGGGTCCCTGTTACATATCAAATGATTATAACATTACTTTTTCTTATAACCCATATGAATGATCTTTCTATAAATTAAGTTGCACTCAATGCAACGTATGTAAAATACAAAATCTTATTCATGAAGCATTTATAACCAAGCCCTTCATGGTGAATCATTTTGAAGCCTTCAACTTTAATCTCTAACACCAACAGAAAAGGTATACGTATGAATTCGATGCAGTCAACATACTTTTATTTTGTCTTATTCATAAAGATTTCTCTTTATCACAAAGAACAAACATCCAACCAGAGCTGGGCACCAAACCGTTAATTCATTCATTGTTAATCAACAAAGATAACAATAATTCTAAGACTGTTTCACTTCTGATGAATTTAACTTCCGTTAACTCAAGTCCGCTAAGCCAAAACGTTATAAACATACAGCATTGGGAAAAAATGGAATATGATTTTTCTTTCCTTAAGAAGTTGTAAAAGAAACGTTTGAGTTAGTAACTGAAGGGTTTAATTTGTAGCATTTACTACTGTCCATAAAACTGGGAATAATCCCCTCCAACTGGTAACCACTAGAGAGGAAATCACCTCAGCATCTTGAGCAACCACTTCTTCCACATGATGACCTACATACAAATTACTTGACCTCCAAAATGATTTGGCAGTTATTTGCAACAAGAAATGTTCTTAAAATGTTTACAAGCGTGATATGATACCTGTCCGGTTCCTGCAGATTCTAGGCTGTTAGCCAATGAATTCATCCAACCTATATTGCCAAAGTGCCACATGAAAGCAGCGCGAGAGGAATCCTGTGAGGGCCAACATCACAATATTTCATAACACGCAATGTCAGCAACATTGTGAATAGCATTTTCCTGCTGCACTGTAACCGTTGAAATACAAAACAATATAAATTCTGATCAATTGTTATTAAACTATTACACAAAATCCTTTTACATGTAAATTATCCATCTTTGATTTTACAATATTGAAAACACTACTTTGGCAAAACGTATTGTACGCATTTCTATATTATATTTGATATACTATATAAATGTTATAGTTTGCTTTCACAGTTTGCCTATTAAAGTTTCCAAAGTGAAGAAAGTCCGTTTTCATCAGGCTCTCTTACAAATTCTATAGAGCCGAACTCGTTTTCTATTTGCACACCTTGATTATTGAGCCATT
>JACXGK010003634.1:33512-43722 GCA_016801125.1 Novumbra hubbsi
CAGGTGAAAGGGAGGAAAGGAGCGCATCGGGGCCTGGGATCCCCCCCCCCCCCTCCGAGTGTCTCGTCTCCGGGTTGGAGTTATCTGATCACAGCCCCTTCCCTTCCTTCCATTTGAGCGGCCGTCTTCATAACACAACGGAGGAAGACGAGTAGAGAGCTCCAAACTCCAACCACTTTTCCCATTAAGCAAATAATTTCCCCAAGAAAAGCTGCACACTTGGTGCCCGTCAATTCAGTCAGCCCTGCAGTCTGAATGCATGCTTTTTTTTCTCCTCCTCCTCCCCTCCCCCTCCGTCATCCCTCCATACTTGTGAAAAGAGGTTCTATTTCGGATGCAGAGCATCGGTGTGTTGGCATTCTAGCGGGTGGGGAGAAAAAAGAAAGGCTCCTACTCAATCCATTTATATATCCCCCTCTTTCAATAGACTGCCTCTTTCTGTAGTGAGGAATGGAATGATATAAATGTATGGGGAAAAACCATCTGTACGGTGGCAAAGAAATGATGGTGCACCTCTGTAGCCTTGGGTTGTATAAATGGATGGTTTAGGACATAGCCATTTTAAGTGCACATGATCATAAAGAAACATTAAGAAACATCTTCCATTAAAAGCCATATTTGGCAGTTACAAGAACAAAATATGTCGTTATGATGCACGATGCCTGTGCTTTTATTGTAGTTTTTGACTAATGGCTGACAACATTTATAATACATGTATTGAATTTTTGGTACTCGTACTGTAACATCTCAAATAAAAACGAATATGAAATAACCTCAGTCCCTTCAATGTGTCCAGCATTGCAGGATGACTCTTTGCCCTTTGGCAATACCCAAAAAGCATATGTGCTTGATGATTATGTTCTTAGAGAATTTACAGAAAGAAATATAAAAATAGAGCAGTGAGGTCTCTTTCAGTAGGACCTTTCCTTGGTCCAGAGATTTTTAACGGGTTAAAAAGACAACTGGGTTATTATCATTGTATTCTGGAATCAATGTATTGCACCACTGAGTAATTTATGCGCCATATTGTAATCATATCAATTTGTTTGAAACGTATAGCAATCAATATATCTGCACATACAGCAAATCATAGATTAAAATACACCACAATCTATGTTTCAAGCAGGTCTAAAATAGCAACCATAACAACAGGAATTCCAATAACCAATAGTAACTTGCATATAGCCAGGTTGAAGTATTTCTATTGAGTTGCGCATGTCAGTCAGTGTTTGTGTAAAATGGATGTAGAACTTTTGTGTTCCAGGGTTAAGTTAGTACAAATGCAAGCCAGTTGTGATACAGCACCAGACTGTGGCCTCCAACACAGATCCTCGTCAACAGAAAAATGATGTCTCGTTGCGTGCCTGTGCCCACACTCTCGTCTTTGTGCTGGCCTCTGTCTCATAAAACTGTCAGTACAATGGAACAGTTGCAAAGGAAAAAACTGTTTTTAACTCGTCCCTGGCCAGTGGAAAACAACGGTACGGTGCACTGTGTAGACATACTGGAATCGGTAGGTTCTGTGGTAATGTCCCCTAAATGGCCACACCCACACGCGTACATTTGGTTATTACATGCACATGCCTCATCTTGTCTTAATAATTGGTAAACATATGTTTTATTTGATTGGCATGTTATTATTGGACTCCGTCACTGCTGCTCACATAGACCTCATAGTTGTTAAGAATACTAGTGTAGCTGTATCCCTGGGCCATGCCAGTAGATGAGATTTGTCACCTGCATATAAAAAGAACCCAGATCAAGGGCTTGTGTTTTGTCAACAAGAGTTGGTTAAATTTCCTGTGATTCACCGGAGATGAGTATGATTACAGCATGACTAGGGTAAGACAGTTACAGTATATGCTACTCATTAAGTGCTATGTGCCTGGTGATGTTTTTAACAGCTGAGCCTCTGGTACTGTACAGGATCTAACACATCTAGTGTGCGCCACACATATCACACATGACAGTCCAAATACTGCTGTGAAATTGGACAGTCATAGTAATGTAGTCTTCAGTAATGAAAGTCGCAATTGCAGATCAACACAACATGACAATCCAGGAAAAGCACTACTCAGTGATGACCTGGGATAAATACAATTACAAATACAATTACAAGACAAACTCAAGTTTCATCTTGTATCTTTCTTTTGGTTAGGGGTGTGAATAAATGAGGTCCCAGAGAAAACAATAAACAGAAAGCAATCTTGAATTCAATGTGACACATTAATGATTTACTGATTTCGTGACAGAGTATTGCTTTGGCTACATGTCTCTCCCACATCTTGTCAAGCATGCCACAACAATATAGTGCATGTGGAAAAACAACTGGCTGACATCCCTTAAGACACTGATACAAATAAACAGGAACTGTGATTTTGGAACCAGATTGTGCCTTGGTGTGCAAAACTGAGATTATGCTGAGAATGTTGGTTTGTTAATATTTACAGTAAATTTGTTTTTGGGAAACTGCCCCACTGACTGGTGAAGAACTAACTCCTTCTGCTCTCAGTTTCAGAGTTGGGCCAGAGGATTCAGAAGCAACATGTCGGATGAATATTTTAGCAGATTTGAATACTCACTCTATAATAGGACTACTTAAAATGATTGACAGAAACAAATAAAACTCGGGGCTCTGTTGGTGATCCTTCTCACTTTCTGTAGACAAGGTCAGACTATGTGGAGCGCTGTACACAATCATACTTCAATCAAACTTTATTCTTAGCAAATTCTCAGCAAAGGTCACAACAGCACTTCACAGAAAAAGAGGGGAGAAATCAAAGGGAACGTCGTTTCATAACGTTGACATACATCCACTTTATCATACTCAACAAGCCTCTCACAGCAAAGGAGAAAATGTTTCCAAAACCTGAGATTATCGTGCTAATGAAGCCTCTGGTGATGAAAAGACCAACGGGTTGTTAATGTCCCTACCTGACTTTGATATAAAGTTGGATTAAAGTCTCATCAGTACTTTCAGAGTGCTCTGATTCCCTCGGCCTGTCTGCTTCTGAAAGGTTGCCAAGGGAGTGAGAGACCGTGGTCGTTTCATGCCCACAAAACGCCTGCTGTAGAGGGAACAAAGGCAGTGTTTGGGTTTTTACGGACATCATTTTTGTTGGGAATGCAGATGTGTGTCTGTGTTTATAAAGCATGTGCGTTCATCTGGGAGCCGTTGCCGGAGTGTGCATATGATAAGTAGTGATCCGTCTTTCCCTCAGCACCCTTCCCCGTGGTGAGCTATTATTGGATATTGAAGATTGTCAACAGGAACAGTGTTGAAATTGTTCTCTTCCTTCATACTTCACACCCAGTTCTCTTCCACTAACACTATTAAGCTGTCTGGCTTGAACCTCTCCCAGCTCACTGCAGTCACCGTCTTTTCATGCGAGGCAGAGATTGGATATTTCCATGATGAACCTGTCCTTACTTGGTTCTCCCTGCGCTGTGGGCAGCTTCAGCCAGGCTAGTCCTTACTGACAGCCCAAGAGAAACGTGGTGGGCCGGCGAGATGTAGCCTGGTGTTTCTGGAACTATGTTAGCATTTTTGGATTCTTGTTCTGGGGACTCTGTGGGTTGCACATCCTTGTTTTTGCCTCAGCACTCACACAGCGGTTTTGATGATTCAAAGTTTAATATAGCAACGTCCGTGTTCTGCACCAACCCATTTTGAGGCTCTTTTCTTTTGTTTGACGGGTGCGAAATCCACTTGCCATTTAAATCTACTTCATCGAACTGATAGCTTTCATTTCACTCCGTTGACTCTTTCACTCTGGCTTGTGGCATTTATTCTTAACTTTAACATTATGGGGGGGGGAAAAATTAATCAGCTGTCAAAGTCACCTCAGGATGGGCTGAAGTGAGCACAACGGAATACATTTTAAATTGCATTTATTGCATAATATAACACTGCTTGGTGAGAAAAAAAAGTTTTTACACCGCCAGAAATACAGATAGAAATATTTGGATGGCTGTACATTTGAAGTCATAATTCACCGCTGTTGATATATTTAGAACACTCTGAAAAAGGTAAGATTATGCCTGATATGGCAAGCTATGAATAAAGTATGAGCAGATAAGTGTAATCTAAAGCCAAGCACATTTATTTTTTAATCGGGTGTATGTCCTTTTCTTGATACGCTTGTTGAATTATGCAGGTGAACATGTCAACAACAGTAATGAAGGAGTCTCGACAGCGCAGATGACTTCTTGCTAGACGGAGCAAGTTTTTAGTGTTGTTGCCCTATTCCACCCCTTTATTTAAATTAGTTAACAAATGCAAATAGACTCAGTGTATATGGAAATGACGAATAACTACTTTTAACTAAAAAAGAGTTGCTGAGTACCTAAGAAAATGTAAATACGCTAGTGAATAAGAGAACTAACTAAAATACCCTCTACAATAAAAGGCATACATAGAATTCCTACCAAAATCTTTTAGCGTCATTACTTTGTAAAAGCCAGTGCAATATTAATTTGTAGTATTTACAAACATGGCCATAAGTTTTGAGAATGACGCTAGTATTGGTTTACACAAAGTTTGCTGCTGCAGTGTTTTTAGATCTTTTTGTCTGTGTCATGCCCTGGCTGCGAGCCCCTGGCCATTTCAGGGCAAGACTCTTAGTGAGGCCTCTAGCCCTCTCTATGCCGCTGTGGGCTCCCCAGTCAGAGCAGCTGCATTCAGTTGACTCTGATTGGGGAGCCTACTTAGGTTAGGTTTTCACCACACCCGGTGTGGTTTATTGTTTGTTTGCTTGTCTCAACAGTTCACGGTTTGTCTCTGTTTTATTTCCAATTCATGTGAATACTCCACACGTTTCTTTGTACATCGTTTCATGTTTGTTAGCCCCTTTCATTTACGTTGTTAGTTCGTGTAGTTTGTATTTGTCTTGTTTGGATTAAATCACCTTTTCTTTACACAAAATGTCTGCGTATGGTTCGCCTGCACACAACAGCCGTGACAGTCTGTCACGTCTCCCTCTGGGGACAAGCCCCCTCCTCGCCTGGGTGGGGTCTGGCGTTCGACGGCATCAACTTTCTAGCTGCGACCATTCCCATACCCTCCCTTTTGTGTTGTTCGTTATGTCCTCATGTCCTCATAGTCAAAGGCTATTATTGACAATTATTGGCTATTATTGACAATTACATTAAGTACATGCAAAGACCCAATATTTGCGGGGCTGGTCCTTCTTCTTTTTCAAGATCTCTGCAAATCACCCTGGCATGCTATCAGTTAACTTTGGGGCCACATCCTCACGCATTGCAGCAAATTCTTGCATAATCAATGCCTGGAGAATTTGTGGGGTTTTGTTTGTCCCCCCGCCTCTTGAGGATTGACCACAAATTCTCAATGGGATTACGATTTGGGGAGTTTCCTGGCCATGGACCCAAAATGTTGATGTTTTTTTCCCTGAGCCACTTAGCTATCACGTTTGCCTTATGGCAAGGTGCTCCAACATGCTGAAAAAGGCATAGGCAAACTGTTCTTGGATGGTTAGGAGAAGTTGCTCTTTGAGGATGTTTTGGTACTATTCTTTATTCATGGTTGTGTTCGTAGAAAACATTTTGTGTGAACCCACACATGAAGCAACCCCATACATTAATGATCTCAGGATGCTTTACTATTAGCTTGACACAGCACTGATGGTAGCACTCACTTTTTTGTTTCATGGACAAGCGTGTTTCCAGAGGCCCCAAACAATCGGAAAGGGGATTTATTAGAGAAAATGACTTTTCCACTTTTCTTGCCTGTGAAGCCCTTTTTGTGCAAAGCAATGATGACTGCACGTGTTTCCTGGCAGTTAGTGGAAATGTTTTAGGTTCATTTTTATGGCAAAGAGAGACTGCAATTAATTGCAATTGATCACTCTTCATGACATTCTGGAGTATTTGCAATTTTCCATAATAAATACAGAGGAGCCAGACATTGTGAAAATTCATATTGGTGTCTCAAAACTTCTGGCCACGGCTGAACATCCAGGTTAGAATTTCCAACGCAATACGTTGGCATTATGCTGACATTATGCTATAATGCTTTTCATGCGATCAGTTTGTGTCCAGCGTGAAATTAATTATGAATTGTAGATAAGTCATTGTTTTACAGCAAGTGGATGGTAAAGATGGTTTCTAACGCAGATGGTTTGCTATGCATGATTTTCCTCAAACGGTCTTAAACAACAAGAAAGTTAACATGCATTTATTGCTTTACTTTGGATCTTATTGAACATTTGTAAATCCTTTTGATCAATTCATTAGAAATAAGGGTGTGTTTATGTATGTACATTCATGTGGAAGGAGTTATGTTCATGCAGAAATATGAATTTACATCATCAGAGTATCACCAAGGATGCAAAGCGACTCGTAATGAGTTATCTAGTGTATGCGTGTGTTTGCATCAGTGTACATTTGCTTTGTATCTTTGCGTTTGTGTTTGGTGCTGGGATTTGAGTGTACATATGTGTGTGTTTGTGTGGGTGTTTTTATGTCTGTGTAGGGACAAAACAAACACACATATGGACACTGGTTTTATTACCACAAAGATAGTAAAACTGGAAAAAAAGGTCCACGCAATATTTACTGACAGGTTCTCACTAGAGAAAATGCATTTTCTGACATTTTCCAGTTAGGTTTTGAGTTGGAATATCAGGGTTAAAACCCACTTGCGGATTATCTTAGATTAGTAAGGGCTATGTAATTGGCCAGCACCGTTGGTAATAAAAATGTTCTACCATGCCTCTTCACAATGTTGCGACTCATTAAGGCAGCTAAGCTGTGCTCTTAATACAGATGGAAGGGTGGATGGTGCATCTCCTCCGGTGTATAAGGATTCTTGTAGAGACTTCCTGGTTGAGCAACCAGTGTGATAAGAATCAGAACGGCATGGGATGTGCTTTTTGGAAAACAAATCTTAACTGTTACTGTCCACTGGAGTCTGCTAATCACAAATTGAATCACAAAAGGTAGGTGGGAAAAAATGGGTTTGCTGTCTTATAGAAATAAATAATTGATGAAGTATTAGATTAGATTGTTGAGGTTAATTTTAGAGTTCTAGTAAGAGTTGGGGAGCATTTTCAGGTTAGGTCTCAGGACCCCACAAAGACAGAAAGACAAATATATGTGAAATGATGCCGTGTTCTGCTGTAGAGCTGCAGTGTCTAGCTTTTGTTTTAGCTTTTCAGTCTTCTCTGTGATCACCTCTCCCTCTCCTTGCTTTTCGGTCACATTTCACACATCCCAGTACACCATGAAACACTTGCCCCCCCCCCCAAAAAAACACCTTCTCCACACCGTGGGGCTCCCCATGACGGCTGACACAGTATATATAGCACCTTGCTAGCAGCTTCTCTTTGGACTTTTGTAGTCTTGCCTTTTGGAAGTCTCATACTGTTGGCCTGCCAGGCCCACAACTCCCCCAACATAAGCACTGCAACTTTGAGCCTGTAACTTAGGCTTCAAGCTTTTTACAAGGGTGATGATACCCACTTGAGAATGCTTTGATTATGTTCTGTTACATACATGCCTTTGTGTTGAAGTCTTCCTGTTTTTTTTCTCCATTGAGGCCATCACACTTCACAATTTGTATGTATCAGTCGATCGCTGCATTGATTTTATATCTCTGTAATGCACACAAGTATCTGTTCTGCCGTGTACATACCAATGCTTTATTAACATACTGAAATATCCTATTTGGACCCTTCTTCCTATAACAACTCTTGGGACTCAAACATTCTAAGAGTCTTATACATACATTCATGGTATTGTTCTGTTTTCTAGGTTAATATGACTCTGACATTTTTCAGTGATCTGGGATGATTTAGGTAACTGTCCTGCTTAGGAAAAGAACCAAAGATTAATTTAAGTTGCAGTAGTTGACCTTGGGATTCGATCTATCAACATTTTAGTTACTGGTTAGAAGCTCCAAACACTAGGCTAGAAGCTAACCATACTATAGCATTGTCATTACAGTTATGGTGTGACATTTATGGCCATGTGCTTATATGAAGCATTGGCTTTTTGAATATAAAGTATATTATAAGTATATAATAAGTGCTATTCTCATCAATGTTTAGAGTTATTTGGCTGTGGTAGGTGTATTGGAAAATGTTGAAAATGATAATGCAATCTGTTCTTATTTATACAAATAACCAAATGTTTTTCAAAATGCTATATTATGTTATATTTATTGTTAAACAGTTCCATATGTTTGCTCAAAAAACAAAATGCTAATTAAAGTAAACAACTTTTAAGCAGCTTGTCTCAAAACAAAATCATACACATTCACTGGAAAATATAATTTCACTTTACCAGAACTGTTGTGGACTTTAAAAAGTAAATAATTAATATCTTGAAATACGTTGGTCCTTGTAAGATCTGCAATCATCAGTGTTGTTGTTGTGCCTGGAGAAGAAAATGTATATTTTAAAACCGTACCACCTTGTGCAAGTCTTTCTTTAAAAGACCTAACCCTAACCCTAAAAACCTAATAGTTCAGTTACACATTTCAGTAAGGACCAAATATGATAAATAACAATTCAATAACACTTTCTTGCAAGATTCTTCTAGATTCTTTGACAAACCTAAGTGGTCACATCATGTACAACAATACATACAACGCTCTGTTTCTCGGAAAGCGATAAAAGAAATGGACTGAATACAAATTTGAAAACACTTTTAAACACAAGACACAACAAACACACAGTGGACATTTCTTCATCAGTTCAGATCAAGCGAGGCTATATCTATTGAAGCTCCCTTTGTACAGAACATGTATTGATGTGATCTACTAGCTACTGTCTTTGGTAATAATGCCAAATAATCCCAGCAGCCTTCGGTGGATTTAGCGAAGAATGGAATGGATGTGGGCTTGCCAGGAGGAAACAAGAACAAATAATTGAATTTCACCTGCATGTCAACTAGAATGTCATTATCATGCAGTTAATCAAGAGTGGTAATATAAAAGCCATAGCAGATACATGTGTATGCACATATACAGTGGGGAGAAGAAGTATTTGATACACTGCCGATTTTGCAGATTTTTATCATAGGTACACTTCAACTGTGATAGATGGATAAAAAAAAAAAAAAAAGAAAATCACATTAAGTAATTAATTAGCATTTTATTGCATGACACAAGTATTTAATACATCAGAAAAGCTGAAATGTATATTTGGCACAGAAACCTTTGTTTGCAATTACAGAGATCATACATTTCCTGTAGTTCTTGACCAGGTTTGCACACACTGCAGAAGGGATTTTGGCCCACTCCTCCATACAGACCTTCAGGTTTCGGGGCTTTCGCTGGGCAATACGGACTTTCAGCTCCCTCCAAAGATTTTCTATTGGGTTCAGGTCTGGAGACTCCAGGACCTTGAGATGCTTCTTTCAGAGCCACTCCTTATTTGCCCTGGCTGTGTGTTTTGGGTCGTTGTCATGCTGGAAGACCCAGCCACGACCCATCTTCAATGCTCTTACTGAGGGAAGGCGGTTGTTGGCTAAGATCTGGCGATACATGGCCCCATCCGTCCTCCCCTCAATGCGGTGCAGTCGTCCTGTCCCCTTTGCAGAAAAGCATCCCCAAAGAACGATGTTTCCACCTCCATGCTTCACGGTTGGGATGGTTTTCTTGGGGTTGTACTCATCCTTCTTCTTCCTCCAAACACGGCGAGTAGAGTTTAGACCAAAAAGCTCTATTTTTGTCTCATCAGACCACATGACTTTCTCCCATTCCTCCTCTGGATCATCCAGATGGTCATTTGCAAGCTTCAGACAGGCCTGGACATGCGCTGGCTTGAGCAGGGGGACCTTGCGTGCGCTGCAGGATTTTAATCCATGACGGCGTAGTGTGTTACTAACGGTTTTCTTTGAGACTGTGGTCCCAGCTCTCTTCAGGTCATTGACCAGGTCCTGCCATGTAGTTCTGGGCTAATCCCTCACATTCCTCGTGATCATTGAGGTGAGATCTTGCATGGAGCCCCAGACCGAGGGTGATTGACCTTCATCTTGAACTTCTTCTTGTCAGGGTTCCACCCTGACTGGACTATGTTCTGGCTCTGCCACCCCCTCTAGTGGCCTGTGGGCGACGTGCCCTTCACCGTCACTAATCACCCAGTCATCAAGCACACTGCCAACTGTTCGCACCTGTCCCTCATTACCTACTCACCTTCCCTACTTAGGTTCCTGTTTGCTCACCCCCCAGTGTCGATTCAAACAA
>JACXGK010003635.1:0-43614 GCA_016801125.1 Novumbra hubbsi
GTCTTGTCTCTGCGTTCGTTATTGTATTTCTGTTTTGTGTGAGCACGTTTGTGCTAGACGTCATATCGTTCCACATTAAGCCTGTATTCATTACCTATATACACGGCTTCAGTATTTCGACGGGTCCGTTGACCGTCAGAGGAATAAATATCCTTACGCCTAACCTGCAGTTTGGTCCTCTCATTCACGACACCTGACAGTCAGGGGCTCCATGCAAGACCTCAACTCGTGGGGCATCAATGATCATGAGGAAGGTGAGAGAGCAGCCCAGAACTACACGGCAGGACCTGGTCAATGACCTGAAGAGAGCTGGGACCACAGTCTCAAAGAAAACCATTAGTAACACACTACGCCGCCATGGATTAAAATCCTGCAGCGCATGCAAGTTCCCCCTGCTCAAGCCAGCGCATGTCCAGGCCCGTCTGAAGTTTGCCAATGACCATCTGGATGATCCAGAGGAGGAATGGGAGAAGGTCATGTGGTCTGATGAGAGAAAAATATTGCTTTTTGGTCTAAACTCCACTCGCCGTGTTTGGAGGAAGAAGAAAGAGGAGTACAACCCCAAGAACACCATCCCAACCGTGAAGCATGGAGGTGGAAACATACTTTTCTGCAAGGGGGCAGGACCTTGGCCAACAACCTCCTTCCTTCAGTAAGAGCATTGAAGATGGGTCGTGGTTGGGTCTTCCAGTATGACAACGACCCAAAACACACAGCCAGGGCAACTAAGGAGTGGCTCCGTAAGAAGCGTCTCAAGGTCCTGGAGTGGCCTAGCCAGTCTCCAGACCTGATCCCAATAGAAAATCTTTGATGGGAGCTGAAAGTCCGTATTGCCCAGCAACAGCCCCGAAACCTGAAGGATCTGGAGAAGGTCTGTATGGAGGATTGGGCCAAAATCCCTGCTGCAGTATGTGCAAACTTGGTCAAGAACTACAAGGAATCTCTGTAATTGCAAACAAAGGTTTCTGTACCAAATATTAAGTTCTACTTTTATGATGTATCAAATATTTATGTAATGCAATAAAATGCAAATTAATTAGTTAAAACAATATGATTTTATGGATTTTAGTTTTTAGATTCCATCTCTGACAATTGAAGTGTACCTATGATAAAAATTACAGTCCTCTACATGCTTTGTAAGTAGGAAAACCTGCAAAATCGGCAGGGTATCAAATACGTGTTCTCCCCACTGTATATATACACACATATTCATTTCTTTTCATCAGTTTACGATCCAGCTAGTTCCTGGGGTTCTTCATATCCCATCAGATAGGAATGTGAGATTACTTTGAATCTGATCTCAATTTTATCAGATAAGTTTCACACAAATTGTATACTTTTCATAATGAGATCTATCATTTTAAAATGTCAAAACCAGGGAAGGGGTGTGCGGTGAAAAACAATTATGCCACTCACTTCATAGTAATGTGGTATTTGTGCACATTCATTTTATTTTATCAACCAGAACATGCACAAACACATGTCGAAAGCATGTTTTAAGATGTTTGATAACTGCTATTAATTTTCCTAAATGTATGTGGGTGTAGGAAACCGCCAGTTAAAACAATGTTGCAATAGGCCTTAACAAGTATACTTTGTAGAAAGCTTAAGCCAGAGAGGCAGAGAAAATAAAGAAATGCTGAAGAAACCTTGCCTGAACTAACAAAAATGTTTAGCATATGTGAGTTAGCAAAGGATGTTTATTTTTAGCTGGGTTTTGAAAACTGCGGCACCACCCAGCATGATCTGACCCGAGACCTCAGATGTAATAGCTGAACGGGTCCGGTTATGGGATTTGTGTAAATCCGCAAAGACCTCTGCGGAAGAGTCTACTTCACTAATTCCCTTTATTATGTAACACAGCGATTCCACAGCAGATAAGGAGAGCCTGGTCTATAGCAGCGATAAGGAGTAGGGGGGTACTGGTTGGACTCCCACAACAAGCCAACAGGAAATATCGGCTAAGGGAGAGAGAGCGAAAGAGTTTGAGCATGTTTGAAAGCTAAGAGATTGATAGCTTTGCAATTAGTGGGGTCATATGTAGGCTTTATTTATGGACTCAATATTGTTTTTCTGTCACACACATACAGTGACTCATACAGCAAGTTATGATTATGTGGAGGTGATGGGTTGTCCCCCTACACCTACGTCCCTGCTGATTGGTGTGTGACACCACTTGTTGAGAGCATGTCAATGGGTGTCACGCCATCCCTGGGTGGTGAAAAGGTGGGCTTCATTGAAATGGAACTAATGTAGAGCACTGAAAATGCAGCGTTCAGTCCAGAGATTTGGGATGAAGAACCGGGTCACCTACTTTTATACCTTAGAGAACTGAGAAAACATCACATAATTTATCATAGTTAATACATAAGAAAATACAGCATGGCTGCCACGTGAGACCTTCTGTTTTTACCCTAATTAATATTCATTATCAACCCAGAATAATTTCTCTGAAATGACGTTTGGAGGATTCTTGGAATCAGGCAGGAATAATTGGGAAATTTGGAACCGAGAACATACCACTGAAACATTAACATGGTTGACACACACACACTCCTTTCGGAATCTTAAAAGATTTGGTATGGGCTCTCAGATACATCCAAAGTACTATAGCAGCACCATTGAGAGCATCTTGACCAGCTGCATCAATGTTTGATATGAGAACTGCACAACACCAGATTGGCCTAGATTCTAACCCTAAGCCATGAGACTATTAAACATGACTGCCAGTTAATTGGTCTATGGCCACTGGGACTGCATGGTTCCTGGACACACAGTGTACAGTAGTACTACCAACACATGCTTACTGATGCCAAACACACATAAACACCTTAAAACAGCACCTAAATAGCTGATTAAGTTTGGTATATTTTTGCTTTATGATGCTTGTGATGGAGAGAAGAGAAAGTGGGAAAGACAGAGGAGAGTTTGCACTGAAACAGTAGTAGGCTAGAGCCTATTCCTATGGTTTAATTAGTTTTTGATTCTGCATTGTTGGAAAAGTGCCCATAGCTCAGCATTTCACTATTAGTCTGACACCTGTTTAAGTCAAATTTGATTTGCATCAGTTTTAAACTCAGTTTTATCTGAACTCAGGCCAGGGATAATAACTTTTGTGCCAAGTAGAGATGATTGACATTCTCAGAAAACAAAATGGTCAGAAATTTTTTTGTGCTCATACTTGAACATTACCCAAGCACCTTTCATAACCGAATCCCATCCAAAAGTTTCAAAGTTCAGTAAATGTCACGGTTCTTTAGCAGAGCATGAAGAAAATATACTTTGTACTGTTTCTACTTTGTTTGAAACGTTTCAGCTCAAAAAGTCAAAACCAAGAAAAGTCACAGCACAACATGGTACACATCGACACAAGCAATGAACCATGGACTGAAGAACAAATGGGCAACTTAAATAGAAACCCCAAATAGAGTCAACGATGTACAACTGCCTCCAATTGGGGGCAACCAAAACCGGCAATGTCGGGTACCTCCACCAAAAGGTCCTGACTGTGACCCCTGGGCACATAGAGAGGCTCAGGGGCCCCCCAGCTATGACCTGACAGTAAATCAAGATGCATATTTTGCAACAGGCCCATTATGACAGGTGTATTGTTATGTCTACAGTAAGTGGTAGATTTGTAAACACATTCCCACACTGGAGTGCGCTAGTTGCCATTCCACATGTTTAACCTAGGTCATAGTGAATGCTTTTTTTTTTTATGTGGAGACCCATCACATTGAGATAAACTTGAAGCTATTTTATATCCATTCATCCAACATCGTGTTATGTCATGTTCAAGGGCCAGGATGCATGAATATTGAAAGAAAGTTACATTGCCAGACTAAAACCTCAGGAAAGGATTAATACATCTCGGTGAATAATGCAGACGTTGAATAATTCAACGATAAGTTGAGATAGCAAACCCGCAATGAGCATACAATTAATGTTTTTTTCCCCAATTATAGGCATATAGTGGCGACAATTTCTGTCCCCCTTCACTTTCATAATAATCTAGACATTGAAGTAACCTTGAAAGTGTCTCTATGGAATTAGGAGCCATGACTACAAACAGCTATATTTCTTATTTTAAGCACAGATATGTTGTTCAGATTACCCAGGGATAATATGGCAGGACAGTTAATTAGCAAGTGAATATACATCCCACCTGGTCTGATAAAAAAAAGTAATTCCAGTGTTTTCAGACATCACAGTGTGTCTTCTGATCCAAACCTCCTAAACTGCCTGCTATCATAACCTGCTTAATGTTAGTGTCCCACACTAATTTGAAGATGTGTACAGTATAAGTTTATTTACAGGAGCCAAGTGATGTCAGGATGTCAATCAAGTGCCTTCCCTCTAGGTACCTCTAGAAAAATGCATATACACAAGTCACATACATCCCAGATGCGAGGACACATGCATTCAAACCACCTAAAGCTTCTGTAGCACTGTGGCTAACAAGACAGTTGCTATGGAGACCATTGTCTTTTGTCACACTTATGCTCTGAAAGTGAGGTAGCTCTCTAGCAAGCTCCTCTCAATTTGAAGTTTCAAAGCCAAATGGATAAGGTGTCATTAACACATGTAGCCAGTGGAAGTGCCTCTACTCTATCTGAGCTTGCTAGAGAAAAAAATATGACAAGGGGAAAAAAAGTACACACAAATGCAACTTAGTATAAAGAATAACTTGTGGAAACATGGGGGAACAAACTTAAGGCCTTTTCACACTGCAATGAGAAATAATTAACAAAAGGCATAACACATTAATAGTCAAGCATTAGCAGGGCCAGCTATCCCTAGCGAAGGGTGTTGCTAACCCACTTCAAAATATGGGCTTTTTTGCCTGTGGTCAGACAGTTTAGTCAGAAACATGTGTACCAGTAGCCTGCTAGAGGTCATTTTGTCGAGCTCTGGAGAAGCTCCTCCTGTTTCTTTTCGCACAAGGGAGCAGATATCGGTGCTTCTGGGTTTATGCAGTCTTTTGGCCCTGTCGAGCTCTCCTCGTGTAACAACCCGTCTTCTTGTATCTCCTTAATGAGACTGTACTGGGAAGCACCGTAAACCTTCTTTCAAGTATAGTGTCTTCTCTTCCCTGGGACGGAGGTAAGTAGAAAATATGAGACGTAAAGAGGGTGTTAGAGTGAGAAAGAGAGGTGAAAGGAGTAGAAAAAGCCAATGTATTATTATTGAAACCTTTTGTCTGGTTTTACGTCTTATCTACTCAAGTCCGACAATGGGTAATAGTTCAGCATGATTAGCTGGATATATCACCCAGTGCCTGCTTAACCACAGGCAAAGTGGCAGAAACATCTCGATTGCATGGTTGTAGGTTTCAGTTACGGTTAACATTCATTCTGTTGTTTATGGATCAGGTTTCTGCGCCAGCTTGGTGTAAAGATAAATCAGCCATAGGTGTGAACATGGAATAATAAAATACTGAATTCAGTGGCCTAGCATGTTTCTGTTAGGAATTGACTTAAACAGTACAAGTGTACTTGAGTAAAGTACACTTCATAAAACCTTGCAAAATTGAAAAAGTGTCTCTTTACATTCTTACACTATTATTTCTTCCATAGGGGATTTTTAGATCCTGAATCACATGACTCGTTGCCTATTTCAATCTGTAAATGTACTGCTCAAACAAATTTTGGCAAAACGTAATCTTCACAATGTAACACCAAGTCAAAAAAACAGTTTAATTCAGGCATTTCAGTACAAAGCATATCTGTGATTCAATGCTGCATACAATGACTACAAAACCAGCACCTCTCCAGATAGAGGGTGTGTTTTGTAAAGTAGCCTAATATTGCAGTTAACTTATTTAGTGCGCAAGTGGTAGGCAATGTAAAATTTTCATAAAATCTTATTGAGAATTCCTTTAAATTTGCTTTTGTTTAAATATATGTCTGTAATGCATGCTTTGTGTACAATTGTACGCATAAGGGATAGAGGAGTATTCAAAGTGCTGCAAGATATTTACATGATTACATTGTGTTCTAAATCATATTTGCATATATCTATGGGATGGTTTTATGGGTAAAAGAGTCACAAGAGTTCAACCTCAGACATCAGCGTGAATATTATAGGATGCACTTAATTATCTCGACTGTGAAACCCCTAGGGCTGTGCAAAAATGGTCTGAAACTGAAGACCAGAAACCACAGATCTGATAACATTCCTAATTATAACCATGATTTACCTATATGAGACCTTATGGCTTAAGTGAGTGGGTCGTTTGTCATTGCAAACAGCAGTGGCAAATGTGCACAACCTTGTCTTGTCCCTCTATAGAGATGCAATCTAAGTAAAAGCAATTGGATGATTTACTGGTTGTATTCCAGCACAGGGGCTCCTGCATAAAAGTTGGAGCCATTTCATGAACATATTTTAAAATACTTGACCAAAGGAAATGTCATCATAAAAGAAAATAACGGCATGGTCCACAATAGGTAACTCCTAATAAAACAATTTTTGAAGACACGTTTAAGGCTTGTCCAAACCCAAGACTAGTTTCCCCACATTAGTACTTAGCCAAAGTATTTGCTAATATATTTCTATCTTTAAAAAATGTATTAATATGAGCCAGTGTCTTCCAAAATGATCCTCTTTTAGATACAACTATAATAATCACCTAATTGAATTGAGCGGGCATTTATTACAAGTCGGGCTTAACAAGGGTACATAATTTCTTATAAAATTCACAATGATCAAGGGACTTTCAGAGAGATCTTGTAATTTAGGAAATCAGGATCATGTAGTTGCGATTACACTTCGGATGGTTCTTCATATTTCATTTTGAGTAATCAAGCAACCTCCAGTTAATAACAATCAGGGTCAGCTTTAGACATATACAGGGATATCTAAGGAACAGCCTGGTATCAAATGCTGAGGAACACGAAATGGAGAGGAGCAGGACCAAGGAGCTAATTTTTTTTTAATTTCTATATATCTCTATATATTTGCAGTGACCTGATCAACAAACCGGAAATACTGGCATGAATAGGATAGATGATCCAACCTAAATAAGACACAAATGATTACATGCATCTGCTTGCATGTGTACACACACACTGGCCTGCCTTAACTGGCCAGTTAGCTGTAACTAAAACAACCATGGCACGAATTGAATCGACAAAGCAATCATTATGCTAGCATTTAGTCATCTGCTGGGAGCTGTCAGACAGCTTGATTTATGTATTTTATTTGGATTTGAGTGATGAAGAAAAATAGAGACAGGGGTCTACTCCTGTGATGTGATTGAATATGCAGGCAACCATAACCTTGTTGCTCCCATGCAAGCTGTAGATGTCTATATTCTCTCCGCGTGATAAATGTGCCAGGGCTCTGTAACTTGGAAGAGCGAGCCAGATCGTTCATCTGCTGCCATGTAAAATAGTGGTGAACTTGGGCAATTCCTCTGCAGTGCGCAGTGTAGGGGAACTTTAATCAAGTTTACTGTGAAGTGGGGAGTCAACTGTGGGAATTTACATATGGAACCAGACAGTTTTTTTTTCAAAGGGGAGATGTCTATCTCAAGAAATGTAACCAGCTACCAGGCATTGCAAACGCCCTGGTAGCTGATTACAAGCTGAGGGGAAAAAAAGTGGACACTCAAACCAATAGCTTTGTTTGAGAAAATATTTCATTGTTAAGATGGACATACCAAGGAACATTTACCAAAACCACAAACATTCTCATGTTTCAAGGAATTACTGCAAAACATTCCAATAACGCAATTCTGTCTGGACAAAATTATACAGATGAACACAATGACTACAAAAACCGCAATAAAACTCATGAGGTCAAATGGCAAAAGTTCACAAGGCAGATTCATCAGAGGAATCACAGGCTGATAGTGGAAAGTTGGCATTGAAGAAGACCTTAACTTTTACGCTGAAATGACAAACAGAATTATCCAACACAGTCAGACAAAACGGATAAAATAGTAGCATTGCAACCTGGGAAAAAGCTTGGAGCAGTATTAAAACGGGTAGCCAGTCCTCTTCTGGTTGTGCCAGAGGGAGATGATGAGAGTACATGACGTTTTAACATCACATATTTCAATAATATATTTATACTTACAGATGATAACCATGAATTAACTTATGATGCCTGAGCTGTCCAACATCGACCCAACCACCCTGGGAGGCACTGAGCCAATTTGTCAACAGCCCAAGGGACAAGGCAGAAAGATGCCTGAACCGTCTGGAGAGAACAAAAAATATACATATTATATATACAACCACAATTGCCAAAACATTGGGACATTGGGTATACCATTTATCCCAATATTTAATTGAAAATACATTGCTCAAAAAAAGTTAAGAAGCCTATGTGATTGTGAATCAGTGTCAAATGAAAGTGACAACATGGTTTTGCAGGTGGTGGCAACTGACAAGTCCTTTCTCCTAATCCTCCCTAAATGATTCTTCTCTAGTTTGGTGTTTTGCCTAGTGTCCTTGTCACTAGGGGCTGCGTGCTCTGTCCCCTCCTGTACTCCCTGTTCCCACATGACTGCGTTGCCACACACAGCTCTAACGTCATCCTTAAGTTTGCGGACGACACCGCCATCCTGGGTCTCATCTCCAACAACGATGAGACCGTTTACAGAGAGGAGGTAGAGCATCCTTTCAGGTTGCATTACTGCCTGGTACGGCAGCTGCTTGCTGCTAATCGCGAGGACCTCCAGAGGGTGGTGAAGTCAACGGGGCGCATCATCGGCTGCCATCTCCCCCCTGCGCAGAGCATCTACCACCCAAGATGCCTTAGGAGAGCACGGAACATCATAAAAGACAACAGTCACCCAGGCTATGGTCTGTTCACAATGCTACCGTCTGGTAGACGTTACCGGAGCATCAGGGCACTTCAGGACTCACAAACAGTTGTTTCCCCCAGGCAGCAAGGCTTCTCTACCAGCAACATTGATCTATGATCATATGGTTTACATGAGAACTTCAAATGCTCTGATGACGTCCTATGCACAGTCAATTACATTAGCATATGTTTTTAGTATTCATAGGAACTATTACACATATTATAGTTACAATGTTTTTCATTCCTTTTATATTATTCCTTTTCTACACTCTTTGAAAATGCCGGTAGTTTACATTGTTATGTATGTATTTTCTTTCTTTGCTTATACATGCTACTGAGTCGGTCTCTCGTACCATGTCATAGGAGTTTCACTGCTCAGAACGACACTGCATTAAACATACTTTGACTTGGAGTCACAACACCATCTCTACCAACAAGAGCCTGGCAGAGTACAAAAGCAGTAGAAAATCCACACAACAATGGTTCATTGACCACAGAATGAAGGTTCTGCCATGGCCATCCCCCCAAACCTAAAGCCCATAGAAAACCAGGATGAGCTGAAGTGCGGACTCCAGCATCGGAAGGATCTGGAGAGATTCCCATGTGGGGATGGTTGCAGATCCCCTGCCATGTGTTCTCCTACCTCATTATGTGTTATAAGAGAAGACTCTGAGATGTTATGCTGGCAAAAGGAAAGCACAAATTATATAATAAATGGGTGCCAATAATTGTGGCACATATAGGCTACATTTTTAAGAAACATTTGTTTTTTTTATCAAAACTAAATGTTTCTTTCAATTGCTGTCCTTGCATAGGCTAACTTACAGTACTCTAGGATGAAAAACTATATTGCAACCTAGCTCTACACTCCATTGGCTCAGTACACATAAAACTTGGAGTTACATACTGTTGCCCTCCAATGCAGTTTACTGTTAACACTCTTATGTCATCTCAGCCAGTTTACCAGAGGCAACATGTAGGGGTATTCTCATCCAATGAGATAAGTTACTACTGGCTTTGGTGCCGGGATGGTAGTGAGGAATAAGCCCCTAGTGCATCAACAACCAGTGTCTAATTGCAGTATTAGAGCGTCAGCAGAAGTGTTCCCGTCCCCTGTGTCCCACTTTAAATCGTCATAGCTAGAAATAGACGCCACGTGTCATCTCCACAAGACAGCATTGGGCACTCTTCATACAATGTGACCTAAAAACATCTCAAATCAAGTGTATCGTTAAGCACCTACACATCGGCTATATGATGTATGACCACATATCATGTGTGGATTCCCTCAGCTTTTGCCTGGGTAGAATTGCACACGAAACATGGTTGAAGTGTTCCAGAAACATGTTAGTACAGATGTCCTTATTCAAAAGTATTTGAAAACGCCTTTTTTTTATAAGTTGCTTTGCCCTGTCTTCCTGTCTGTAGATTGCAGCCAGGCAATCAAGGTCGCTCACCAATTAAAGCAAAAAAACGAATGTGACTGTCCGACTAAATGGACTGGGCATTTCAAATGGGCTGAATGCTATGAATGCACAGACCGAGCTAAATGCTCAGCTTTTACCCTAACCCTAACCCCTACCCTGACCGAAACCCCTTGCTAACAGTCTTCTCTAACAATGTGACAATGTAAAATGCCTGCACACAGCAGCAGCCACGAGGGACGTGTAGACAACAGCGCCGCCGCTCCCCCTTGATGCTGCACTGCGCCGGGCTAAGCAGGGTCCTACAGGGGAGAAATACATTCTGGATGCCGGAGCGGCTACCCACACTACAACCCAGTTCTCCCAAAACGCCTCCCGGAGCCTGTCCCGGAGACAACGCAGCCGCCACAGAGAGAGGATTGTCTTCTGTTTTAGATTTTTCTCTCCTCAATTTGTCCTAACGGAAGGACAAGTCACGCAGAGCCCGGGCTGAGGGCTTAAGATCTTTCCGGAGAGGCACCCTAGCAGCGGCCAGCTTGCCCCCAAAGGGGCGTTTTAGACGACGCAAATGCAGCAGATGAGGGCTCATTCATGACATATTGGACGATACATAGATGGATATATAAATATGCAGGTTACTGTATGTCATCCGTGTCATCACAGTAGTTTCCATTAATTAGCGAGACATGACTTACCATGTTTTGCTTCTGTGACAAGCATCATGCTAAATCGTGAAATTAATAATATGATATAGCTCACTTTCATGCTAATTTCCTGTGTGTCCAACCTGCTTTCTCTAGACCTATTCTGTAACTTGCCAGATCATTCAGTAACTTGCCAGCATAACACATAACATAGCTATCGTTATACCAATGCTGTACGCATTATTCAATTCTGCAACTCGATATTTTAACAGTTTAAATTATCAATATGGTACATACATTATTATCCCATAGCATAATAGTATTGGTAAAAAGACACAAAGAGTAAACAGTGAACCAAGTTTTGATAAAATAAAGCAGTGCGTTCAGGGCAGATGTGCCTCAAAGACATGTTTGAATAAATAAAACTCCCACCTCCTGAACAGTTATTTTCCCATGTTGTGGCCCTCAGAAATGCACTAAATTATGCTCACTACTTGAGGCCTTCTCCTCCAAACACAATTCTGATTCTGAACAAAAATTGCGTTGTAGACAGTGTTGCATGCAGGAAAGCTATCTTCATTTTTGTATTAATCTTACTTGCTTTCCCCCCTTCCCAAATGTTGTCATATCCAAATGTATTGACGATCCTCTTTCATTGTAAAGAATACCTTAAACCACTATGCCACTTGAGGCCACAAAATTTGAAATAATTAAGTTTGAAGTATAGTCAACACACAGTTATTGTACACACACGGACCGAAGCAAACACACATACACAGAGCAGAGGGATTCCCTATAGGATTCCTTTTCGGCCCTGTCTTGTATCTGGGGCTCCATAGTTTGGTATGAGAAGCACATCTCTGACACACAGATCACTCTGCTTAGCTTTCAGCTCACATACAGTAGATACACACAGCCAGCCAAGAGCGCAAAGGTGAGGGTGCAAAAGATCAGGCAGGCAGGAGATACTCATTCATTCAACATACCAACAATATTTGAGTGACTTTGCGGAAATAGAAAGATCATATTAAAAAATATTATATTGTGGGAAAACCCAATATGATTTGCATGCATAATCATTGTAAATTATCGTATGGGAGCAAGAAAGCCAAATGTGATTGTCTGGTAAAGCCTGGCACTATCTAGCATGCTTCAGACCCAGTTAACCACTAAATAATCACATGAAATACAGTGGAAAACAAAATAGCATCTTCATAATGACAAGCAAATCCACTGGTAAACAAGACGGTATGTTCTTCAAACCAGAAAAGCTACGTTCATGCTTGAAAATGAAGCTATCGAGTTTTCATGCATGGTTTTAGTTACATAAGTGGTTTGCAAACTGAAAGGTTTGTAAAAAACTGCATCACATAGTTCTTCATGTTGATGCATTTTCTAATTAAGATTATGTAGCCCAGGCTAATGGTCAGACCGTGTTGCCTGATAGTAAACCATCACTCATGTAGCTGCAATCCTATTTATAGCTATGGCAAAATCCAAAATCCTACATGAAAAGCTCTAATTCATTTGAAGTGCACAGAGTTTTTAACCCCACGAGGAGATGTATTTTGTGCTGCACATCTACTTGTGATCAATCAGAATATTTGAGACAATAGACAGTCTGCTAAACGATGCTATAATTGCCTAAAGTGTGGCGTGAATGATATAACAGCAACAGGCTTTTTAGATATAGCTAGAATACAGTATGCACCGACACAAAATGGTAAAAGGATGTGAGATGGATAAAAACAAGTGGTATTATATTATTCGGCCATGATATTAGGTGCTAGGTACTGTATCTAGCCAACTGCATCGTTCACTATCTAGCGCAAAGTGGTTTTCTTCTTTTGTTATGGCTATTCCAAGCCTGTGTTTTCAGTTGGTCACCCATTTTTATCCCAGATGTTGTAAACTAAAATACTATTATTGAAATTTAATTTCCTAGTTCACAGACGAATGGATAAATGATCAGCATTTTCCCTAACTCTAACAAATGTGCTATCTATAGTTATGTGACATGATCATAAATCAGTCACATAACTATTTGATCATTGAACTTATTTTTTTATTCCGGCATTGGTAGGCTGAGACGCTGAATCTATATCTATTTGTGCAAAGTACAAATCCATGTACACTTGTTGCAAAACATGTTTCCATGATGAGGCCTATTTCAGTAAAATGTTATTTTATTCTTGCAGTGAAGTGCATACTGTGATTCCAATCAGCAGTGGGCGACACGACCGATCCAATATGCCAAAATTCAGAGTTACATTCAGACACACTATATCCCTGTTGCTCTTTTGTGTGCAATAACTCATGTAAATGATACAATTACGTATTGATTACGCCATTTTCCACAAAAGGACTGACAAATCGGAAGCTTTATTAATTTTAGCAACATTCATGTTTTCTGGATATATCCTAAGAATGAGCAATGATTTGATTAACCTTCTCGTCTGTGGACGTCTGTTTGCACCAGATCATCGCTTGGCAACTGTTCGGGTCTTTTCTGTCCACAACAGTCTGCTCTTTTGGACACCCCATTTATTGTACAGTCATCTACCTTTTAACCCTGTGGACCTTTATCAGTCAGGGTTCACAACGTACACACTCCATCTTTTGGTATTACCCATACAGTACATAGTCCACTTTCAGGAAACAATCCCTTTAGGATATATTATCCAGTTCTGAGGCATGGTCTTTCATGACATGAAATGCGACGAGTTCACCAACGCCAGGGGGCTCAGGGTGGTGGTCTGGTCCAGAGCAGCAAGCCACATCTTCATTCATACACTGGTGGTCTGGTCCAGAGCAGCAAGCCACATCTTCATTCATATACTGGTGGTCTGGTCCAGAGCAGCAAGCCACATCTTCATTCATACACTGGTGGTCTGGTCCAGAGCAGCAAGCCACATCTTAATTCATACACTGGTGGTCTGGTCCAGAGCAGCAAGCCACATCTTCATTCATACACTGGTGGTCTGGTCCAGAGCAGCAAGCCACATCTTCATTCATACACTGGTGGAAAGGCGACACGTCTTCGAAGTGAACATACTGAATATGATTTTAGAAAGACTCCAAAAACAAGATAGGCGGTTAAAATGTAGATCGAATGCGCTTGCTTTTTAGCTAAGCGTCTACAACATTTCAGAAAAAAACCAGGCAATACATGCAGCTTACTCCGAAGGCAGATATCGCCCGTGCACCTTTCCAGCAATGTCTTTTCAGGATGGGCTCGGTCGGAGCCGGGCGGCCTGGTGGATCCAGTCCTGGGGGACGCGCGTCCCTCGGGTTTGCCGGTGACTGTAAAGAGGCCAGCAGGCACACGGCACCCCGGTGTCCGTTCCGCCGCCGGCTTCCATCCGAGGAGCCCCCATTTTGTCCTTTTGGCCTGTGCCCCTCGAAAGGACTGGCCAGAGCTCTATAGGGAAGACACGTGTAGCTAATAGGTGGAAGTCAGAAAGTATCATAAATGAGAAGCCCTGCTTATGGGAATGGTCGACACCGGATACACATTTTACCTTGGCATGATGTGTTACCACACACCCAGATGGTACGAGCAATGTCAATTACAAACCGTACATTTTATAAAGGTAGCGGGCTTGTAAAGCTAGCCATTTCAGAGATTTGTGAAGTATTGCCACAACACTTCTACAATGTGTTGCGCCTATGAACAGCTCTTCAGTGTGGTATATTGGTGATATACCACACCCCCTAATGCCGTATTGCTTACGTGTACGTTTGTTACCTACCTACTGACAGTGTCCACTCCTCAAACATGTATATTTCTTTGTCTTTAAATGACATTATACCCGAAAACAGTGCACATACATGAACCCATATAGATGGATTCATATACTGCAGTTTTACATAGTACATATACTGTACCTAATGTAAAACTACAAAAAACAAGCAATGACCCTAAGAAACAGACCTGTGGAGAGACTGTACTTTCAACAACCTAGAAAAGTGTGTCTTTTCAACTGCTTCAGATAATGACAAAGTACATAATAATCTATTTATATCCCTTATGTCCTTCTTGTCAAATCTGGACTGCATGGCCAGCAGTAAAGGATAGAGGACACATTCCTACATATTTCTCATGATGATGTCTTTCAGTGTGTTTTGCCATAATGGGCCTCTATCATTTTAAAGTAATCAGCTTGGTTCCTGGACTTCCACCTCCATTAGCCGACACCCAACTCCAGCCAGGTCATCAGTTATGTGATCACAGCTCCAAAACCCATAAGGAGAATTCTGTCAACGAAGGTCAATGAAGGTAAAAGTAGAAAGATCGGTGTGATGTATCGTTGTAATGTAATGAAACGTTTGGGTGTCTTGTGTGTGTCATTCACTATGATCTGTGACTTGGATCTGTACTGTGTCCAAAGTTTGACTGGTACTGTGTGCGATCTAACTGTCGTTACTTCATTGGCGTGTATGATTCAGGGGAATTCATTGTCAGTGTCACACACACAGTCCCAAACATTTACAACATCATCATAATTTGAAAAATCTCCTAGACAAGAGAAAAAAAAATACACTTCACCGGAAATTATCATAGGAATGGCAATGAAGGAAATCACAGGGACTATTAGCCAATAAAACGGTTGATTGCCTACTAGCTGCCCATAACAAACTATGATTGATCAATAGCCATCCCAATCTCCAGGCCCAATCCACAGATGACAGGAATGATAACTACCACGATTAAAGCAGTACTACAGCATCTTCACAGAAAAATATGTTGTGATACATTGACAACGCCTGCAGGCCATTCTCAGTGGATCAAACCAGCAATCAATAACATAGGCTGCTTGGTCTTTTCTGAAAAGATTTGCGTCAAAGGTGGATTTCGACCATGATTCAAGACCTGATTGGAGCAAAAAATTTGCTCTGATTAATCACACACACAACGACTAAAGCAATATAACAACAACAAGATGAACAACGGCACATTCATTTCCTGTGTCGTCTGCTGATGTTCCTGACAGTGAAATTATTAGACCCCATCACAGGGGAATGTGTGTGTTGGGTTATGATGGATCATGAGACTATGTTGGTCTGTGTGTGTCTTTCATTCCCCCAAGAAAACCATGTACTGACAGCCTCTGAATACACAAAAGTAGTTCAAAAAGCTTCCTTCATCCAACCAGCCTGTACTCAGATTCAGCTTGCAGGTTATTTGGAGGTCTATTTGTTATCCTTGACTTTGTCCATGACAGTGTTTTTGTCAAGATACTATACCTTTTTTATATGAGACTTGTAGTATCTGCTGTTTTGAATAAGAAACATATTGTCCCCCAAGATAAAATATCTCAATATGTTTTAAATGTTAGATCAAATAACTTTGAAGTAACTGAAGGGCACTTGATGTGAATTTTTTTTAATGGGAAAACATTTAATCAACCAGTGTTGAGAACCTTGCTCAAGGGCACACTTGGTTCTTGTTTTACACCTGCCTTATAGGTTGAGGGATTGACTTTTGGGTACTGGCCCAACACTCCTAATACTAGGCTCCCACCACCCTGAATGTAATGAAAGAAAGTGGAAAGGATTACAAAATCTGCGATGCAAGAAAAAAAAAACTCAAAAAATGTTCATCATCGAAAGAAAACCCGGAACAACTTATGGCGCTTTCGCTCTGTAGAAATTGTTTTTGTAAGAATGTTTTGTTTTCAGTAGCAGATGGCAAGTGATCTGAAGAAGAAAGCGGTGTTCTGACAGGACATGAAATAGCCTAATCAGGAGGGAAGGAAAAGACTGGTGGGGCTGACAAATGATCACATGGACAATACTGACACAGTTGAGCCAGAAAGAGAGGGACAGATGGGGGGAAGGACAGCAAAAGAAAGCAATGATAAAAGATAGAGGGATGACAGGAGAGAGAAAGATAGAGGAATAAAAATTTGTTTGGTTACTGGGGATCAGAATGGACAGAGAGACAGACAGAATGAGGCAGTAAGAGAGACAGACAGAATGAGGCAGTAAGAGAGAGCGACAGACAGAATGAGGCAGGGAGAGCAATCCTGCATTTTTCAACCTCTTCATTCACACGGCGTACGATCACATAACCTCCGACTGATGACCTTACACTGCTACGTTCTAAACAGAACCCATAACATGGGTTCATGCGATTTCACACCAAGTTTAACGGTTTATTTGTAACACCATAAAGTCTCATAACTCAGGACGTGCCTTGGAATGGCAGTGGGTTTAACGTGACTGATCACTGCGATTTCCCGTACTCGTACTTTTCCTTTTCCACTTTCTAGGGGGTGCACAGTGGAGGTCGGTGAGCGGGGAATTGTAAGTAAGTTATGAACTTGGCTACTAAGCATGGATGAATAAAATGTAAAACATTTTATCATGTTTGTTTGTATGTATGTCATATTTTTCTTTCTATGTGGCTTTAATTCAGGTAAGTGATCTGCAGTTTGCCAGCAATTATTTCAATGAGACTATTTCATATCAGTCATTTATTTGACCTGCTGGTTGCAATTAATTCTACAGCAAGCTAAACTAACAACTGACTAACATGTGCACACAGCAGCACAGAGAAGAATAAGACATGTTTAGAACGGATGTATGCTGTGGGATAAATGCAATTAACTTATTAGTAAACAATAAACACTGCTTCATGAAAAAAAGCAATATCCAAATGAACTGTTCATACAGTTTGTAAACGATATAGCCACATTCTGCATGGAGAAGTGGGATAAAACTTTATTGGAAACATCTTATTGAGGATAATTTAGCCAAAGGGGGCAATACCAGCTAAAGGGGGCAAAGCCGTGTTCTAACTTTTTCCTCAGTAGAACATGGCATCTTTGTAAAGGGTTGAAATGTTATTGTTTCTGTTACAATTACATCACCTTCATCTCCTCTATTATATTGTTGGAAAAACACGAAATATTGAATAGGGTGTACACATTTTGTTCACATGACTGTACACATCTAACGTTCACATTTTTTACTAGGTATCCTGATTTCAACCTGATATAAAATATTTGGAAATAACTGAAACAGTTCTTAAGCAGGCAAAGCAAATGCGCAAAGAAGAGCTCATTAACGCCCACGGGATTTATTTCATTCATTTAATTTAGGACAAAATGTTCATAGCTTAGTGGATCTGCCCTGCTTAGCAAGATTCCACACTATATTAAATAACAATATTATTATCAAAAATAAAAAATAACATTCAAAACAAAGCTAAAGAAATAAGTGACAATAAGTTAACATCGGTGTACTACAACCTCTGGTATTTGATGCCAAAAAGCTAAATGTTAATCAGACTATAAAACCTGGTTCCAATCAAAGTTCCATTGACATTTAACAAACTGCAGGCACTTACATTTGTGGTTTTAGGAACGCATAGACTTCCTTCTGGCAACTAATGGAAAAAACTTGGTGGCATGGAGGTAATGTCTTATTGTAGTTCCTAAGACTCGGTGACCCCAAGATGTATTTTTTTTGCCCATTCTCAGTATGGGCAAAATACATCTCGGCAGCATTTTCTTATTATTGTCGTAATAGAAGAGATGAGTATTTTCAGGCGTGTTGCAATTTCTTTTATAGTCATTGCCCGATATGTTAATGTCAACTGCCTTTCACCACTTTTTCATTTGTGTGTTCTCTGGCCTTTCCCAAGTCGATGGATGACAAAGGAAGGTTTGTTTCTGTGTTACGTATACACCCAAGAAACAGGACATAATGGATGAGTTCCCAAAGTCTCAGACTTAAAAAAGTAAAATTTTAATTGGAATTTGATTTTGTGCATACAATTTACCAGGGTTGCAGTAATTATGGCACACGTGTTATTTAATAAAATAAAGCTTTCTTGATAAACCCCCCCCACTAAATTAAAGACCAAAATTATATAATTTAATTATATGCTAAACAACCGATAAACAACTATTACAAATGTTTGGTCATATACCTAGGGTGCCTAAACTTCTGGACACTTTAGTTGTAAACAAAATGTGTAGAATGTGCTTATCATTTGTATAATACAGTATAATGTGGTAGAGTATTGTACTTGTTATGTGGGATGGTTCATAGGATACCCCAGAGAAGAAAAGCAAACCATTTCACCCACCGCAAAAAAAACTTTTTTTGTGGCTATATTGTCAAAAGGGAAAAAGCGGTGTTGTGTTGCCCCCATGTCATACTATATCCTCCCCCTCATGAACTGCTAACAAAGATAGATCACCACTTTACTTGTAGACTTACATCATGATACCGCCATTGCGTCAGATTTTCCTGCATCAAAGCCCCAGTGTCTTATGACACATGATAAGGATATGATAATGTGGAGGATAAAAGCATGGGCGGAGTGAGATATCACACTGCCAAACTGTCAAAGTAAAAGAAGGAACTTGATATTACTTTAATGGCAGCAGCGCGCGGAGACACGTGCACGTTAAGAAGACAACTACATGCACGTGCACACCTACCATCTCTTACCTTAGAGAAAGTCATGTACGGGGTTGTAGGTAGATGGGAGGACGGGATCCATTAAGGGTTTTTACAGTATGTAACACATCGTCAGCAGACAGTGTTGGGGAAGCTATGGAGAAATGTTGCTGTGCCTGGTGAAATGTTTGCCACCAGCTGTGACTGAAGATTGAGTCAGGATCAACATTAAAAATGAAGAAAGCCAACCCCCGGTTATAGACAACTCTGCCTCAGTCTTCAAAATACCTAAGGTTGGGTTAGTTTTAAATAGCACACATTTTAAAGCCCAAGGCCCATCAGAATGGTTTCTCAATGAGTGTTCCTGAATCATCCAGACAGTATGTCCTGACTATTTAAAGATGCATTTCAGGTTCTTTGGCTGCTTTTTAAAAGGAGTGCTATTGAGCCATAATGGGTCACAGACAGTTCTGTTTAATGTACAGTATGTGCCGGATTGTGGCACATCTCATCAAAACCACTCACTTTCATAATTGGAATCTCATTGCTTACTAAGGTATATCAATAGTGATTGATGCAGCCTCCTCAACTCCATACCAGTAGGCCATGTGATTCTGCTTGCGCTGGATCTCAGAAAAGTGTGATCAATTAGTTAACACAGGCTGCTGATGACATTGACATAAGCAGTTCTTTTTTTTATCTCACCTGAATGAGCCATGTTAGATCCCCATTATTTTCTCTCTTCCAACCACTGCTTCCTCCTATTCAGCTTTAGATTTCTCTATCGCTCCCTTCCCTCACAGGCTCACATTTGACCTTCTTCATCACATCCATCATCGACGAGTGAGTTGAAATCGCCAATCGTTCATTTTAAAACTGGGAGTGCTCCACCAACCTGCCTGGGCTCATAACAATATTTTGCATAATGTTAGACATCAAGTTGACAGAGTCATTCTCCATTTCTCCGGCTCTAATTTCTGTCTCTAACACACACGCACAAGCACTTGCTCTTTTATCTCTGTGCCTCTTTTTCCTCACTCTCTCTCTCTCTCTCTCTCTCTCTGTCACACACACAGGCTCAGCAGGCCGCCCTTTTGTATCACTCTGAAACAGGCTCTTATTCGTCACCCTGTTGGCATGTTTGATGAAGAACGGTTCCAGTGGACCCCCCCAGAGGTCTATCCGAGGGCCCTCGCCGAGAAGATTGACAGTGGTAAAACATACAAACAGCCTCTAACAGGAAATCCACAACCCCACTGGCCAGCCTGCTGTGGATCCACATGCATAGTCCCTCTGTATTGTTCGGACCCGTGCCAAATAAAGAGGCATTACGTCACCCAGATAATGTGAAAGGAACCCTTGCTAGTTTACATAATAAAGGACATGCTTTGTGACTAAGGTAGGTAGATCTGTATGAGCTAGCTAGATACTGTACATTAGGGGTGTTTTCACTTGTCACGCATGGGTAAGAGCATCTGCTGGCAGCGTGGCGACTGACACGTTTTCCTTGCACCCGCTACTCACTTATTAGCTTTGCTTTGTTGGTTTTTCTTAGTCAGTTTTTAATGAATTGTTTACCATTGTCTGTTTGTTGTTTTTTGTTATATAAGAGGCGTGCCAACCAGAGTTCTGATAGTAGTAGACTGTTACCCACCTCTGAGTCTGGAATATGCAGCTGTGACCTTTAGGGAATCATCCCCCTCCTATCTCCACAAAACCAGATGAGTTGCCTAAACCGGGTCAGCACGGCAATGCAATTTCAGTACACGTCTATCCTGGAAACAATCAGTTAACAACATATTAAGTTGCTA
Organism: Novumbra hubbsi; assembly: GCA_016801125.1. Classification (NCBI taxonomy): domain Eukaryota; kingdom Metazoa; phylum Chordata; class Actinopteri; order Esociformes; family Umbridae; genus Novumbra; species Novumbra hubbsi. The sequence continues at coordinate 21,109 of JACXGK010003635.1, forward strand.
CAGAGGTCGAAGTGGCCACGCTTGCAAGTAGCCAACTTAAACAGACAATTTGAGAAAGCTGTGTCCATTTATGCAAAAAGAAAATCACTTTGATTTTTCTCTGTTGAATTCTGCATTCATGCCAAAGCTACTGAAATATCTTTCTCTAAGTTTTCAGTTAGGAATTAACTTTATAGTAACAATCCGGGGAATGTTTTATCCACCTTCTGCAACGTGATGTATGCTAATTAATTTCACTGACTTAACTGCTTCTTTTTCAACTTCCAAGGTGCTAATGGCAGGGGATTTTAACTTTGCCTGCGGAACCCAGGAACTTACACTGTATAAAGGATTTTTGTGTAAACCCAAAATTGACCCAGTTACCTAGACCACACGCCCAAATCTAAAGGACCCTATACAATCACCCTGTGAAATCACTTTTAATTGAAATTGTATTTACAAAGACCACAGAGACAATTGTTGACAGTGGGGTATTTTCTTTGTTCTAATTGCTTGGTTTATTTCAGAGCCTCCAAAAGTAATACACAATAGAAACACATTATTGGAGGAATTAATGTGCATATGTAACTATTTTATAAAACGTGATTACATTCGTTATGAACGTATCAGCAGTACAAATATTTTTAATAACAACATATTCCAGTGCCATTTGTCCTTAGCTGCTCGCGGCTATGTTTAATATTCAGCATAAGAGAAGTGGTGTTGACTGACGGAACTTGTGCTACAAGGGAAAGTTATGAACATATTCATCAATAAATACAGTGTCTGTTTGTTAGGGTGTTGGGGGGGGTTTGGGGGTGTTGGGGTGTGTTGGGGTGGTGAGCATGGATGGTGATTAGGCATTTCAGCATCTGACTGCCAATGGTTGCAAAATCGATTCTTTTGAGAGGCAACACATTTTGGGGGGAAAATTGGGTATTATTAAGGAGCAACGTAAAAGTTAGTCAATAAGGATCAATAGCTCTGGGATATGTTGATTGCAAAAATAATTGCACTGATTCATGTTCACAGTCAAGAGACTTGCAGTTAACAAAATAGTTTCGTATGAACGTAATTCCTGAGACGAACAATTGCACAACAGAGAAGCTGCTTTAAGTGTAAGGGAATATGTTAAATCACTAGAGGGGCCCTCAACACATTAACTTAGAGTTCACTAGCACATTACCAAATCTCTAGTGTTCCAACTAGGAGGTCTGCATGATCATGTAAAACCTTTTTTTTCATCAGTTTTAGAACACTCACATATCTTCATTTTTTTTTTAAATAAGCTGTTCAAGTACAGTGAATAACTTAAAATGGCACAAAGCGGTAAATTGCCAGTGGTTAAAAACTTTAAGTTACCAAAAACTGAACATTATGTACATTTCTGAGTTATAGAAAAACGTACAACTGCTCTGCAGCAAAGAAAATTAAGCCTTGAAAGTTGATGCTAACAAATCCTACAGATGTCCCAACTTTTGTTCATTGCGCACAAACCCTCTGTCTGTATAAAAGCAGTGTTGAAACAGACTTTGTTACTACACTCTCTTTGCATTATCTGGACAGTATTGTACTTCAGGAAGTAGTATATTACTGCCATAATAATGAGAAATAGGCAATTAACCAAAGAAAGCAGACAGACCATTATACAGTAAACCTTATAAGTGTAGGTCTTTCCTTTAGAGGAAGTGAAAAAAGAAAGCCATGTAAGCCAAAGTGTCAGTGAGTTTCCTACACCATTAAATGGCACTTGGAAACTGGAGGAAAGAAGTCTGGCAGACCCAAAGCCACAACAAAATCCGAAGACACGTTTCCGAGAGTCAACAGCTTGTGTGGTAGGCGGCTCACATGACGACAGCTTCAAGGACAACTTACCATCGGATGAAGTAAGCAAGTCTCAGTTTCAACCGTGAAGAGGAGACTTTGAGCTTGAAGTTTGACAGTTGGAGTGGCAATAAAAAAGGCCACATATGCTTGCGTGTGAGCCATAAAGCACTGTGGACTACTGAAGACTGGAAGAAGGTCTTATGAACGAATGAATCAAAATGTTCAATATTTTGTTCGTCACGCAGAGTTTTTATATGCTGTTGATTAGGCAAAAGTATGGTTCCTCAGTGTGTGGCACCAACTGTCAAACATGGAGGATGAAGCATGATGCGTACAAGGTCAGTGCATTTCACTGAAAGAGTGAAACACCGAACCAAAACGGCTACAACAGCATTTTTGCAGTGCCACACAATGCCCTCTGGTGTACGTGAAGTTGGTCAAGAGATCATATTACAGCAAGAGGATGACAAAGACACGTTCCTCCAGGCTATATCAGTACTTCCTTAGAAGAAAAGAACAATGTGGAATGTAGTGGAGTAGGTAGTGTAATATCTAGCACACTCTCCAGACATAAACCAGATTGAGCTGGTTTGGAATTAACTGAGTAGAAGAGTGAAAGCAAAGCAACCTCTAAGTTCAACACATTTGTGGGTTTACAAAAATCTTCTTGATGCTTTAGTGTCATTAGACAAACTCCACAGAAGCTCATAAATCCAGCCCAATCTGCCTAGGTGTGCAGCTGAGTTTATCGTTGGCTCCTTACCCATATTAAGATGTTAAATTGTTATTAGAAAATATTCAAAATGTTTGGAAATCAGCTCATGTGGCCAGCATAACGCTGAAGACAGTAGCCATCTTAACAATTATTGCCCCACATTTCCACATCCTTGATGGAAACCTGCTCAAGGGCGCTATAGACCTCAAACTGTCAAAGGTTCTTCCAACAGGACAACGACCCCAAGCACACAGCCAACATAACAAAGGAGTGGCTTTGGGACAACTCTTTGAATGTCCTTGAGTGGCCCAACCAGAGCCAGGACTTGAACCCAATTGAACATCTCTGGAGAGATCCTGCAAAGAAGAATGGGAGAAAGCCCACAAAAATAGCTGTTCCAAGCTTGTCATACTCATGAAGAATTGAGGCTGTAACTGCAGCCACAGCTGCTTCAACAAAGTATTGAGCGAAGGCTGTAGTTCTTCATTTTTGCAAATCTATTAAAAATATTAAACTAACTTTTTTCACTGTCATTATCGGGTATTGTGTGTAGAATTTTGAGGGGGAACATTATTTCATCCATTTTGGAATTAGTCTGTAACATAACAAAATGTGGAAAAAGTAAAGCACTGTGAATACTTTCCGGATGCACTGAATATCATAGAAATATTTGGGTTTGGATGGATCACCGCCTTAAAACAGAAACAACATATCTGACAAAATACATCTATACAGTGAATAAATATATAACAAATATGAGTGAGAATTTGAAAACTGTTAGACACGACTAGTTACAGAGCGGGAAAAACAGGAATGATTCTACAGTGAAAAATAAGAGCTATAAAAGCTTTAAACATGTAAACAGATACGGAGAGAACAAGAAAGAAAAGAGTGTTTCCTGCTCGAATGTGAAATGGCGGTTTGTGTAAGGATGGGAGTGGGTAGGTAAAAGCATTAAAAACCCAAGGTCATGTCCGATGTTCTCTGAATGAATGTGGACGGGCTACTGTGAACAACCACATGAAAGGAGAGAAGAGGTACACTGCATTAGTAATGCTACCGCAAAATGTTTGTGTCTGCTTGTGTGCGTGTTGAAGCACAGAGGAGACGTCATGAAGGCTTTGTGAGAGTAGGCAGAGGTAAAAATTCCATTTGAAATCCTTCTCAGTTCTCTCTTTGGATCGAGTGGTTGAGATGTCAATTCGTTAGTAGGCTAGTGAAAGCATGTCCCACCCTCTTGCTTTTTGGGTGTACTAATATGAACCCCGCCATGGAAGCCACATCCACTCGATTTGAATAAGCATTTGTTGGAGGCAAAAACAGGCACTAATTATTACAAATTATTTTCTTTTTTGGTTTCATCTGGAGCCAAATGTTTTCAATGGGTGACAGGTCTGGACTGCAGGCAAGTTTAGCACCTGGACTCTTTAGCTACGTAACCATGCTGTTGTAATTCGTACACGAAGTGGCTTGGCATTGTCTTGCTGAAATAAGCAAGTCCTTACCTAAAAAAGGCATCATTTGGATGGCAGCATGTGTTGCTCCAAAACCTCTATATAATGGTTAATGTGCCCCATGCTATGTGCATCAATGCACCCCCATACCAAACCGGATGGAGGCTTTTGAACTGTGCACTGATAAGAACCCAGAAAGCGACATCCTTGATTGCCAAATATATTTTTTATTTTGATTAGTCTGACCACAGGACAGTTTGCCACTTCACCACTTCATCTTAAATGAGCTCATGCCCTGAAAGGTGGCAGCGTTTCTGGATATTATTCAGACATGTTTTTTGCATGGCAGAGTTTGCACTTGCGTTTGTGGATGCAGCAACGTACTGTGTTCACAGACAATGGTTTTCAGAAGTGTTCCTGAGCCCATGCAATGATTACCACTATAGAATCGTGTCTGGTTTTAATGCAATGCCTCCTAAATTGTTGCGCTATATAAGCCCATGCAGTCTTTCACAGATTGATGAACCCCCCGTCCTCAGTTCTGACAGATCAATCCTCTATGGAATAATCGTTCAATACCCAATGATGTTACTGGCCTGTTGCCAATTGCCAAAATTAGTTCTGTGATATTCAACCATATTCCACTTTTCCATTGGCCACTTCCATTATCCTCCTTCTCTCACTCCGACAGGCCACTTCGCACGTTCTCTCAAAAGCCTCACCGACATTTGCACACACACCCAGGACCCCCCACATTTGATTGTTTTAGCTGTTATGCTGAGAAACAAATCAACGCGGCCTTTGCTGAACGTACCCAAGCTGCTGACAGTCAACAATGTACTATAATGCACTGACAGTCATCAAAGGCTTGTGTCATCAAGGCAACACTATATTAAAGTCATAGCCATGTTGCTTTTAGCTAGAAGCTCAGGCATCCAGGGTTAGGGTGAATCAACACTGCCTGGATTTTTTAATACAGAGACAGAAGCCAATACGTACAGTATTGTACAGAAACAAGCATGGTTGTATTTTCTTGACTTTTTTTATAATCACCTAAAATGCAATTCCATAAACTGTAAATGCTCCCACGTGAATTTATTTATTCATGAATGTATTTTCTATTCTTTCATTCACTGACCATAAAAACATTATTATTGTCTTCATAGAAGTTGCTCTTCAGGAACTCTCTGATGTTTAACGTTTCACATCTCCCCAATGATCTCCACAGTTCTGAATGAATAAAGACTTGCAACTTGTCAGTTGTCTCTTCCTCTCTCTTCATTATGACATAAATAAACAGACTTTGTCTTCTATTATCACCCCACGTGTAGTCCAGAAACATTTGTATTTGAAATGAGACACACTTTGTTTGCTGGCAATTTCCCGTCCCTAGCCATTGCTATAGTTGATAAGGCTGAAGCTATTAAATGGCTGTGAATCGTTGCTCGTCGAGTTGCGCGGATGCTGAGGAAATGTTGACTATTACAATGCGGGGATTGAGTTTGACGTGGATGGTGTTTGAATAATGTCAGAGAGAGTGTGTGTGTGTGTGTGTGAGTGTGCTTGCGCCCATGAGGCACACGTTCCAGCCGGCACGTGTCTGTTGTCTCTGTATTAAAAAATCTAAGGCCTGTACCTTTTCTTGTTCTTGTGTGTTCTAAAAGCTTCGGGTTGGAGGGAAAAAAACAAGACACAAATAACTCTATCTGGCGTGCGAGTTGTTCATCACATTCAATATCTCACACACCACAGGCCAATTTTGACAAAACTTGAGTTAATGATGTGTCTTGCCATAGAGATCATTAATAAAATTACACTGATTGGCTCAAGGCCCAGAGGTGTGCTACAGTAATCAACTGAAATTCGTTAGTCGTAATATCTCTGACACCGCAGGCCCGGTATTGACAGAGCTTGGGTGAATGATGCATCTTGCAAAGGAAAATTACACAAATTGGTCCAAGGAGCTGATATTCATTAGTCACATTCAATATCTCAATTGGCTTAAAGTGTTGCCTCAGCCAAGGGCTGAGGCAACACTTTGTATGGCTGTATTTTCTGGATATCTTCTATGGAATCCTTAATCATCTTCCATACGTCAAATGTACCTAATCAAGATTACCCACTGAACGAAACGCAGACCCATACAGGCAGAGGCAGGGGTGGTTGGAAATCATGTGCCAGTAAGACCAGCTCACGTCATGCTGAGAAACGTGACCATTTAAAAGTCTGTGTGAAACCAGATTGGTTATTGGCTGACGTATGGATTGCACAGTATCTGGTTTCCGTTCTGAACTGGCTATGCTAATTTGGTTGAAAGAAATTTGTGAAATTGGATTTCTGTAAAAAGTTATATTCCTGCCTCTTCTTTCACACCACCATTGTAGATATGTTCTTAAATCCAAGCTTCTTCAAACAGTAATAATGGAGTTCACAGGTTAATGTACAAAGGCCAATACATAACATTACTCCCCCAAAAAAACCATGAAATTAAAAATCTAATCACTTACTTTAAGACGTGCACCTTTTCCGGAACTCTTTCAACACCACTGACAGCCTCAGGACAAAAAGTAAAGCTACTTAAAATACCCCACAAAATTGCTTAGAAAATATCTCAGAGATAGGAAAAGCTCACTTAACCCTAACAGCTGTACAAAAGATTTAAGGAGGGGACACATTCTAGGAGAAACAAAATTTTCCAGAATGTTATATACAGCAGTTTTTTTGCAAAGCATATACCTTCATACTTATTAGGAAACCTTGCAAACATCCGTCTTACCCAACGAGCCACAAAACACATAATGGAGAGAGAAAGACACATGTTCTTGCCCTTCCGACAACAGTAACCATAGAAACTGTTTCAAACACATGACCGCTAACTCTCCTAGGCCTCTTAGCATCATATTCATTTAGTTTTTTCCCCCTTGAGAAACACTGCTGTGCCGTACGTCCCCAAAAGCAGTCAGGAGGGGACCAGATCTTCATTTGCTATAAATACGAACATATTATCAAGACACATGGCTTGGTGATGCTGAGAGGTGTCAATGTGGCCAGACTGTGACCTGACTACGATTGAAAAGGGTTAGGGTAAGACAGAGAGGGGTAGGCATGACTAGACTGTTTGAAGAAGAGAGCAAAATAGGAGAGGGAGAGAGAGAATCGTATTGAGAGTGGGAGAGGAAGAAAGAGAGTGAGAGAGAAAGAGAGACATTACAAGGTCTCTGGACAGAGGAAAGAGGGCCATTGAAACTTGTTCTGTCACCAAACTACTCCAAGCACCAGTACCTGGTTGATGCCAGGTAGAATTAAGCATTTAAATATCCAAACTACATAGATTTTCTGGGTTTGTTACAGTAAATTCATTTTAAATTCAAGCAACTATGCAGGTCCTTTTTAGTCAAAAACAACTTGTAATTTGTTTTTAGGGGAAAACAAATTACAACCCTTAAAGATTAAACCGGGATGTTGTTTTTAAAGGTTAAACTTCATTTATGTTAATATATTGCATTCATTTGAAAATTCGAAAATGTAATTGTAGACAGTTTTGTCTGTAAATTGCAATTAAGGTTAAACGATGTGTCACGGTTTGGACATTTATACATTGCATTTAATGGGAACAGATTAGACTCAGCCAATTAATGCTTATGGCAGTGCATAACAGTCAATGGCAACACGCTTTTCCATGTTTCAGCCGGTCAAGTAAGTCTGATTTATAGAGGACAGTCCTTTAAGTGTGAATTTCTTGATGACATTAAAGTCTGTAATGTATATAAATGAGATCTCAGACTTTACCGTCGTTACCGATCTCTCACTGCAACGATTTTTGAGGTGCGCCTTGTGTTTGGGCTGCTTTTATGTTTTTATGTTTTTGATCATGTTAATAATCTGGCTTGCCATTGGGCATTGTGTTTCGCCTGAACATCAATGAAGAAAAGGCTACAAGTCCCAGGAAGAGTACTTATCATACAATCATGCTTCTCTAAACCACGGGTGTAACATTAGAATCATACGAACCCCATGGTCAGTAATACAGTAACGATTCACCGTAGAAACCATTGATGAAGACCCAATGACTTCCTCAATGCCATATCATGTATAAGAACCACCACTAAGGCAGATGACCACTAAGGCACTGTTAAAAAAAAAAAACCTGTTTGCCCGTGATTAGGCATAGACACTAGTTTGGGAGTCTATTCACAATAACACTTCCAATTCCAGAATAATTTTTCCCCAATTTTGACCCAAGGTACAGCTCTGTGGGGTTACCTAAGCATAACCACTTACTCTAAACATGTAGACAATGGAGAAAACACATAGAAAAGAGTGTAGAGAAAAAAAGAATGCAATTGGAAGAATACCGCGATCTGATTGTACTTTCCTTCAAGGGCAGTGTAATGTGCAAAGGAAATTATGATGAATTACACATTTTGGCTGCTAAATAAAACAATTATTATTTTTGGGGGATTGACAATAAGCACTACAATCAATTATCTGTCTTAATTAAATTAGAGGCCAAAAACCATTGCTGTTCTCTGGAAACCTAATTGGGAAAAAAGTAGTTAGCATCTTGGTTGTAAGGTTTTGCATATATATTTATTGTGGTTTTGGGTGTATATTTTTTCAAGGGAAAACATTTATGAATTCCATTTTCGAAAAATACTTTAATGTAACAAAATCTGCAAAATGTGAAGGGGTCCAAATACTTTCTGAATGCACTGTATATTGTGTTTTTTGTCTTAAAAATCAATACAGTTTTGACTCAAAGTTTGAATTGCTGCCAGAGGTACTGAGTAAAGGCGTGTGAATACTAAATGTAAAAGTAAATAAAACCACTTGTTGTGCCCTCACCTGTTTTAAGTTATTTTGTGTTTATGTCATATACAAATGATATTCTGTAGATTCATGCTGCAGGGGGGTAGGGAAATAAGGTAAAACAAAACAATAAGGTAAAGGTATTATTTTCGGACTAAGTAATAGATATAATATACTTTCACCCCTGACGCAAAACAATACTGTTTGATAATGATGATAAAGCAAAACCAACCGAATTGCTATAAAGGTTTGCAGTGGATCAAGTGTAGCATTTTTGCCCCAAAAAATGCATGTGACATTATAAAATGTCACATGAGAACTGTACAAAGTGGAGTCTGGAATCAATGGAACTCAATTGTTTCTTTGAACTTCTAGTTCTGTTTTCGGAATTTCATTAAAAAAAAAGAAAACGACCTGTAAACTCTGCCTGGCTATTGATCAAATAATATTGACAATAAGCACATTCATATACACACACACTACAAACAACTGACAGAATGATATACCCCGGGCCACCCATGCTGTGCAGATACCTTAGGCACTGCGTCACAGTGCGGCGGTACCACTGCAACCCGTGTTAATTCCTCAGGACACAGCGTATTGACCTAAGGGGGGTGCAAATTGTCTCAGCCATACCTGGATTGGGAACAGAATGATTGGTTCTTGCCACCTCACGCTCAAGAGAGTCGTGGTGGTGGGCGGCTAATTGTGGTGATGAGTTACAGCCGTAGAAGGGATTGGATGCGATGAGGCTAAGCCACGGGTACAAATTGGATAACCCAAAAAGAATTCCCCTGCTGTTAAAAGTGATACACTAAACAACCCCCGAGCTAAGTGTGTGTGGCTCAACATAATATAAAGAAAATAATATGTGCAAAGTTCCAAATTTGAAGGCTTTGAAAGAGAGAGAAGGTTCTGGCAATATGCCAATGTCAGTATGGAGATATCAGTCACCACCAGGAAGTAGTTTCTTCTATGGTAATCAACTGCATTATACACACTCTGGGGGTAAGCACACACACACACACACCCTGGGGAAACAACAAAGAGAGGAGAGAAAATCGTTTTTTTTTTCATCCACACACATTGACAATTTTCAATATAATCTTCCAATATGGCAATGCAGCCCCCATCATTCACATTTTGTTTTCTTCGCTATCATTTCTCATCTCTCATTTGGAAGCATTGTTCTCCAAAACAGAATTAGAGCTGCATTTATTACTTATTCTTTGTGATTCCTATATGAGAGGATAGAGATATAGTAACATATTCATTGGTCAATACAATACGCAGCCTGCAACGACAATGCTAGTTAACTTTCATGTGTGAATAAAACAAATTTGCATGTGCAAGTGTTATGCTGGTGGAAAAGTTTTCACAATATACATTAAATATAACAGCCTCTCAAGCCTTATTAGTTCATGAAACTATCGAAATATAACTTGAACAGGCTTTATCTTACAATGATTTGCTTCTAACACTATTAATTAATAATTAAACGTATACTTTATTAGCATTTTTTATTTAAGTTTTGTATTTTTTTCATTTGTACATTTTTAAATTGGTTGTTCACAATATTTGTTGTATCAGATACTTTTTTCAAAAAAACTTGTATTTACCTTACTCAAGCTCAGCCTGCTATACGCCCTTTCAAGCTGTCCAGTTAAGGAAACATACACTGCCTACACATTTCTCCTGCTTAACAGGACTCCTCTAAAGCTCAGGCCTACCCTCCCGAAACCATTAATTGTGCTTTGCCTGACTCATTATATCTCCAGTCCCCCTGACCCCTTCTCTGCACCCTTAACACATCACAGGGATATCGGTCACACCACTCCACCCTCTACCTGGCTCCACCAGCGACCAGGGTTCTGAAACCTAATGACGAGGCCTGTAGCTACCACATTTCTAAGAGATAGGAGAAAAGACGATGAGAAAAAAAGGGATGATAGAACAAACCCCTAAAATATGATTTTAGCCTGAACCGATAACTCTGGGCTGGTTACACCCCCCCCCCCCCCCGCACGTTGGCCTGAGGCGCTCTAGAAGAATTCTGGTCATAATCATGGGTACGATGAACTGCTTGTGCTTTAGCAGCGGTGCACAACTATGATGATCAGTAGGAGCTGCTCTAGAAGCTGTTACTGATAGCGGGTCCATAGTGGGTCCATAGTGGGACGATTCAATCATTGACCTGAAGCTATAACCTTTCCTGTTCCCGGCTAAATGTGGATAAATGGTGGGAAGGGGCCAGTCCAATCCGCTGAGCCGTGTGGGTCCTTCCAGAGGATGGCGGCATAGTGTTCTATGGAGATAATTCAGGTGACAGAAGCTTGTTTTGTCTATCTTCTCACATGGGCATCCTTTGTAAGGAGCACTTTAGAGGCACATCTTAGGGTTGTAGATGAAGTTGACGTATAGATGACCACCTACATGTCCACATGTTTTTTGAATAGCAAATTAGCAAATGCATGTTGTTTGGCGTAATCTATAGACATGAAATCCTACATGTTAATCCATGGAAAGAGGGGTTTGATGACATGGGGCACATTTTGGCATGTTTTTCAGGGAGATTTTGGCTCAACATCTACAGTTCCTGCCAATACAGAAAGAAGCCCAGTGTTAATTGACTCAATGCTATTCATTAGGCTACTCCATCCTAGGAAAATAATTGCCTGGTGGCATGTTAAACCCCTCAACAATCCCCCATGTTGACTCTGGGAGGGCTGAAGATGATATGATGCCATATACGTACATCCTGGTTAGAATTGAGTGAATGCACACAGAAATGGGAGAACCATTATTTGAATGAAAAATGTGTAAACGAGTTGACTTCCTTACCAGCAATGCAGAGCATTCTGCAAGTTTTATGTGTTTGTAATATTTTGTGAATAGTTTATACATTTTACCAGGTTCTTGAAAGCTCAAGCGGATTTGTCGACTTATAACACCTGAAGAAGAATTCGGGGAACATGCTTATTTATGTGTCATTTTAACTCATCCCTTTGGAGAGAGTATAGAGTGTCGGTACATATATTTGAGTGTGGAGTTTAGTACAGTAACCCACTGAGAGGTATTTATCTGTTCCTAATCATTATACATTTAGAAGCAATAATGACACTTAATTACTTTAACATTTCCTTAAAAGAGAGCAGAACAGCATCAAACATCAGAAATACACCCTACCGTTACGGTAAAGGAATGCATTCCATTTTTTATAATTCAGGCAATTTGGGAAATATTGACATGGTAATGAGCTGAATTTATGAGGAGACGCCACCAGATTCGGCAAACTCAGCATAATATCATCAAACGAATCACATTTAATGTCTCTAACTGCCAAGGTCAGGAAGAAATATCTCCAAAAAGGGGCCTACTTAAATCCCCAACTGACACTAGCAAACTAGTCCCAAGGACCCGACAGGCTGATGCGGTGGATTGGGACCAGTGGCTTTCGTGGCCATGAGGCCATGTTTAAGATAACTATACCATGGGTCAATAAAACAGCCTAATGAACTATAGTAAAACAGTTATTAACGGTCCATGGGGTCATCTACGCTGAAGTAGAAGTAGTAGTGGTTATGACTGGCCTAGGGATGCCTAATGTGTTACCCTGGGCCTTTAAACCCCAAGCCTGCCTCAAGACAAAGGCAGCTCCACAGGGGTGCTTGACAGGCTAAAGGATGAATTCTTCAACTCAGAAAATGATACAAAATAATACATAAAACATTCCCAACAAGAGAGCAAATGAGTTTTGAGATGATGAATTCCTGGAAGTACAGGTTCTGTGATTCCGTTTTTTTTTTTTTTATTGTGTTTGGTTTGTTTATTCGATTTCATCTAACTCTATGTGAAAGGCTATTTACTGTATTTAGGTGCAATTGTTTTTATAACTGATTCCAGTTAGGGTTATCAACCAGAAGCTTTTTCTATTATGGTCAACTTCATCAACATGTGAATGGAGAGCGATCACCTGGTGTGTCAGGGTATTTGGCGCAGTTAAACTAAGCCAGGACATTTCAATCAAAGTTATGGATGTTCTACAGGGTTCGGATAGAGACAAAGCTGTCAATTAAATGATGGGATTGTTGACATTAAAACATTTTCTCCCCAGAGCTTTTTGTAAAGACCCAAGGAATACTGTACAGTGATATGGAGCAATAGGATTATTTGTCATTCTTAATTCCTTTTCTCCTCTTTCCCCGTGAACGTTTTCAGTGTAGATGACACTCGCTGGAAGCGTGTTGGTATCTATAAGTGCTGTTCTGCCTTCCTGCCCACCTGTCCTGCTGCTACTGGATAACTTTATGGAACGGAACGGAATGTTATTCCCTTTGACCTTTAAAAGTATATTTCAAGTAGTATGTCATTAAAATCTATTCCTAAATTTAGCAACTGACATCTGTATGCAAGGAATTCCGTGAAGCCTGTGACCCGTAGACATCACCAGAGAAAGTGTGTCCTGTCCACTGGCTCTCGTTTAGGCCTGTACTGCCTCTGTCTTCAGTTCCTGTTTTATTGTTTCAGGCCCATTTGGCCTCAAGTACTGCCTTCAGCATGTGATAGGAATGCTCTATTGGATTCAGATCAAGAACTTTACACCGTTTGCCCCAAGGTCAATCCAGTCCAATCAAATTAGTTTCCTACCGTTGGGGTCCTATTTTGACCGTTATCGAAGTGTACACTTTGTATCATGTCTCATTTTGTTCACCAAACGTTGTGGAAAGCAACAGGAGCAACCTGGAAACATGTCGATGTACTCCTTGGTAGCTGCGACAGAATATTTTAGGTTCATTGCCCTGCTGCAGGCTGTCCAATGGGTGTAGTGGCATTTGGTTATAGCTGAGCAGACATAATGCATCTCCACACTTTAGAATTCATCCCGTTGCTCCGTCAGCAGTTATCATCGATGAAGACCCAGTTCCAATGGCCGCCATACATGCCCAAGGCATTACACTTCCTCCAGCGTGTTTCACAGAAAAAGTAGAATGCCAATTTCTATTTTATTCCACACTTTCAATTGCCATCATTCTGGAACATGTTCATTTGTGCCTCATTTTTCTACAAGGTGATTTTCCAAAAATCGGCAGGCTTTTTAGGTACTTTTTAGAAAATCTAATTTTTTAAATAACTAGTGTTTTTGCAACTTGCATTGCGGCATCTACAGTTTCACTGATCATGTGTTCAGTGTATGATAATGACTGACACATCTAAGTGTCCCTGATCTCTCTCGCACTTCATTTCTTCTTTATGGTTAGCAATCTTTGATCATCTAAAGCAGAGGTACGCCTGGGTGCTTTGCCATTGCCGAGCTAAACAGTTCTCTCTTCTTAAATGTACCAAAAGGTCTTATGGATTTTCTTGCCTCATGATGGCCAGCTTGACTTACATTGCCATTTTCTTTGCTCATGTTTTCAGACACCAGCAACAGGCTCCCAAGCTACTGCGTAACTATCAGGGTTGCGGGAGGTGTGACTGGGAACTCTGGTCTGTGGATGAGGGCCAATGCTTGGCCTCGATCATCAAAATATAACGTATATGTATTTGACATTGTTGGTTTCTATTCTGTTATTACAAACAGAAGCCAGTACGTCTCTGGCATCGGCCAAACGTGTGTATAAATCGTTCCATAAGTTTTGTTGCCGGACGCACCATGTTACACTATTGATCCCGAGCTATTGAGTGAACACAAACGAGTAATGTGATGTTGTCACTAGTCAATGAAAAACTTCCATGAGGAATAACCTAGCAAATTACCCAAATTAGCTGGCTAGCAAACGCTAACGTTGATGTTTGCAGCATACAGCACTTGACTGAAATATCCTGGTTATGCATGGACTAAAACTAAGAAGGTTGAAAATGAAAAGAAATCTGATTAAAATGAAATCTAGCTGGAATCATTAATAAGCGTTTTAACCTTGTTTGCATTGGCTAGTACAACTCACGTTTTTCTTGATTATATCCCCACATTGCCATTTAGTGTTGAAATAATTTATATTTAACATATCATTTTCTAAAGTACCATTAAAAAATAAAATGATAACATTTTGAAGTAGTCTCAAAAGTCCTCAATCAAAGGCATGGGTGAATAAAAGAGGACTGTTAGAATATTTTGGTCAACAGATGTTTTGAGATTTACATGAAATCTCTTCTTGAGTAACTCTGTTTAATTGAACAGAAGTTAACACGTTCGGGTGCTGGTATTATGTTCTCTTTTTGGTCCCAGTTTTTGCATTGAACCTTCCTCCTGTCTCATGTTGAATGTATGTTGTTCCCAGGAGCCCTGTGTCCGGGTTTGGCAGGTCCGGTGATTGCCTCGTGGCCTTGATTTCCTCTCCTTGTCAGCTCTGTGCTTTGTCTTTGCTAGCCCGCCTCTTACCTGTCTCTCAGCAATGACACCTGCTTGAGAAAGCATTCATCCAAAGGCATGCATGCTGTGTCAGGGATTTTACTAGCTGCAGTGGTTTGTGGTTTGCGTCTCGTTTTTTTTCGTTGCAGTATGAAGCTAAGTATATTTGTAATGATCCAGGCTTAGAATGTGCAATGTGATATCAATTTGCCTTGCACATTAATGGGTACAAAGCTGCTTCACTTTCGGCAGATCCCTTGTAATGGGGTCAAATAACTCCAAGACAGTGTGAAGGTAATGGGCACAGGCAGCAAATATGGGCAGCGTACACAGGTCTGATGTTTAAACCTGCATTTTGCTGAGATAGTATGGGCTTATTTCCGGATAACCACAGCCGGAAATGGGCTGGCCACACTGGGCCACACTGAGCCAATGCCAACGTGGGATCCTTAAACAGTTGGCCGAATGGGGCAGCCTGTGCCGGGACATTATTTTTGCCCGCGTTGTGCTCTCATAGTGCCAATGTGAACATAGCATTGATAGCATAGCACTGATGTGATAGATGAAACAAGAGGAGACTACCAGTGCTGTTGCCATCATTGTTAATGGAGCTGAGAGAGAGTATACAGAAAGTACACAGAGCCTGCTGCGACCGGAGGAAAGCAATACACAAGGCCAAGGTTGCATAAAACCTCATTTATTCCCAATTATGATGAAGAGAATGTTCAGTTATGGGGTGTGCTCGAGTCATTGACTTAATTACATTTCTTGGATATCTCTCTTACCTCTCTTACCTGTAACCAATGAAGCAATGTTTAATATGTGAAATTTAATGTGAAATTTAATTCAAATGTATATTTGGATGAGAGATATGTGCTTCTGAGTTGAAATTGCAATCAAAGACCAATACTCGTTAAGGGTTTAACTTCAATAGCATCTCCTATTGACCCTTTTCTGCAATTGCATGTGTCTGTGTTTATCTGTCTGGGGCTTTGTTTATAGAAACTCTCATGTCAGAGTGACAGAGCTGTGAAAAGGTGGCACAATAAATCATCTCGTATGCTCACCAACCCACAACTTCAGCCATCCTTCCACGTCTCACAACCTCCCCGGCGCCTTTCGATCTGTCACTCACCTCCAATGTGACGAACGCCACCGACGTAAATCCGTTCAACAGCAGTCTGTTTTACGGCAGACAGAGAGATGGCTGCGTGCGTCACTTCGAGAGGATGTCACTAATTTCTACAGCAGGGAATAGTCCCGGGCATGTTCCTCAAAGTGTGTTTGAAACTAGCTTATTGGATGTGTAGCTCTGGAGATCCTGGCAACACCGCGACAGGCCTACGTTGTGTGGTGAGTGCGGGGGGTGTGTGAAGGGGATGTTTCGGCTGACACCGTGAGACCCCAGGGAGAGCATTCAAATCCCGTTTGAGGCTATTCCCCGTTTGTTTCCCTGCGGATCAAGTTATCTGGGACCGCAGCTGATTAAAATGTTAATAAAACCCTCTGGGCAGCTCTGAGTGCGTGTGTGTGTGTGTGTGTGCGATGCGTGCACAGCTTACTGAGACAACAGGCGGTGGCGGGGCAACTCCCTACCTCACGGTTCAGTTGGCATGGCTACTGGTTTCCTGTTGCAGGTTAAAGGGGTATTTCAGTAACAGCTGGTAGAGATCATAATGATTCAAAAGACTTCCCATCCTTGCGCTAAGGCTGGTTGGCGTTGACCCGGGACAATACGTATAATGTCCTTCAAAGCGAACACGGAGAAACACAATTGACATTCTCAAGTACATTTGACAAATGCACACAAATGTCCTTTTTTGGACTCAAGCCACCACTGTAGAACACCTGGTGGTCATACAACTACCAGCTGGGTGTGTCTCGCCCATGCACACGCGACTCTGATTGGTGCGATCACCAGCACACATTCTAAACCTCCACCGGGAGGCTGACCCAGAGCTTGACATTTGGTTTAGAGTTCTCCTTCACCTCTTCTCCTGACCCGTCTATAAAATGCCCAGCCTGTGTCTCTCCCCTTTACAACATTATCTGCACAACTATCTATTAAGGCAACATTATCTATAGAGAGAGAGATATAGAGAGAGATGCTTACTGTACATTATTTCTTTCTTAATCTTGATTCTTAAATTTCCCTTCCTAGATATTTATCTATTTATTTAATATTTTTAAGCACATCATTTTCTTTAATGCCTATTTCATTCTTTCTTCTTGTTTTTCTAATTTAAAATGTGTTACAGGTGGAACAAGCTTGCCCTCTTGGGGTTCAACTATAGTAGTGACACTCAGAAATCTATTCCACTTTCCAAAAATTAAACTTCCTTCCTGACTCCCCAGCTAAGATAATGCTAAATATCTTTATCAGCTAACCATACACATTATATGTTATTGCAATCACAGCCGGTACTGTGGCACACATCTATCAGCTAATGCATGCAATGTTTCACTGTTTGTAGCAGATTAACGTAATGGCATATAATGTATGTTGTTAGGTATGAAGGTTACATTCAAAGCCAAGAGAGGTAAAATCTTGGATATAAGGTCACAAAAATGTAACTCACCTTTTTTTTTTTATTAAATACCAGATTTTGCAAATGTAGGTACTACTCCATTTTAAAGCCATGGGTATTATATTGTTTTTTTGCAATGTTTTGCCCAACAGCAAAAAGTTATATTATTAATGAACTATAATACATTAAACAGTGTTTTATTTTATTAATGTGTCCATTTGTGTATGTGTCTGTTTCTTAATTAGGGAAAATATATTATCTAACACAGATTTTTGTTTCAAACACAGGATGTTAGAGATTATAAAAGGATAAAAAAAGTTTTTTGAAAATGTAAATGTTTGTGATAATTAGGTCATATAAATCATAATTCCTAATTAAATTCACAATATGTCATGTTCTTTCTTAGGTGTTTGAAAAACACCTGCTAATGTTAAGGTTTTAATTCAGTTAGGGTTAGTAGATTATGGCTAGAGTTAATTTTAGGAATAGAATAAAGATTAGGTTAAGGATATAGATATAGGTGTAGGATTAGTAGATAGTCAACATTTATAATCACCTAAAATATTTAGAGCATCCACAGACACACTCTAAAAACAAAATTGGGCTTGTTTTTACAAATTCAAGTAAATATCCGGCAGTACAAATTGCATAATGACTCAATAAATTGTTAAGCCCTTTATATGGATTTAGATTATGTCATGTTGTCAGAAGGGCCTTTGCCACAGCCTGTTATGAAATGCCATACCAATTAACTACGTACCAATCGCCCTCATGGTGGGGCTAGAAAACATTTTAATCTCCTGAAAACACCATGATCTGCTATGGTGAGGTCATAGATACAATTTGTATACTATAAAAGTGGGTACAATTAAGTGAGATGTCTTAGATATCTTGGGGGTTTTTATAATTTTTTGCGTGGCTTTTTTTTACCTTTATGGAAAGTATATTTTGAGAAACCATACATGTTTACAAGCGCTTTGCAGCTAAAAAAACATTCTTAGAAAAAAAACGTTTCTAAGCTTCATGCAGTACAAGACGATTTCTTGTAAGGCTTATTTAAGTGTTTTTAATTTGAACTGAAGTTTCCTGATGACTCTGCGAGAGGAGGATGACAGTTGGTTGGTAAAATTGATTGAACTAAACCTTAAACAAAGGGTCTCGGTAAGTTGTGAAATAACACATCAAAATATAATCTTATTTATGGAGTTATCAGGAAATCATAGGCACGCAAAAGTGTGTGTTTTTGAACAGTTTGTTTTTCTTAACATCTAGAAACAATAAGTTGTGGTTTATGCTCCTTTTACTGTTGGTTTACTGTAAGTCTCAACCAAGGTGAACTATTTTATTGTGTACCACTAGATGGCACCCAAAGCACAGGTAAGATCCTGGCCGTTTGAGTACAGTGGTTTGTGGGATACATGTTGTGCAGTGTACATTCATGTTTGCTTATGTGTCTCTGTGTTTAATAGCTCAGAGTAAATCCAAAACGTAAGAATTAAATAAATACTTGTTACCTGCTCTGTGTCTTCCAGGTTTTGCCCTTTCATTGTAATGAATGGTGACACAAACGCCGGCCATGAGAATGACACAACTCTGCCCCCTATCTCATATACCACTCTTGTTGTCTTTTGTCCTCTCTATCTCTCTGTTCATTTTTCATTTGGGGAAAAGTTTGTCCTTTATCCTCTGTATTCCAGCCTCTTTCCTCTGTGGCCTGTAGAGACCTTGCAGCTGCAGTACAATTAGTCAACAGACTATTCAAATAATCTCTCGCTCTGTGAGTGGGAGGGACTTGGGAAGTGGTGAGGTCTAAATAACCACTCACTCCTGGGTTAGAGGAAGTGGTTTGGAGGAGGAAGTTGCCCAGTAAGATGAGTAGTTAGCCACCATTAAGAGCTAGCCCAGTAAGATGAGTAGTTATCCACCATTAAGAGGTTGCCCAGTAAGATTATTAGTTAGCCACCATTAAGAACATTTGCTTTTCAATGTTCAGCTCAGTCCGGAAAGGCCGCTGGAGGACAATCAATGACGACAGTTTTAATGTTGAATGGACATGTGACATGAACTGCTTGAAATAAAAGAAATAATGTAAACAGGTGAGAAGGGGAAACAGTGAAAAATCTATTATAACCAATATTATCTCTGAATCCAAACTGTGTTTCCAGTAATCTACACATCAAATGTTCATTCAGGCAATGTTCGTTAACAACAGGAGTTGAATAACTGAAATGCTTACTTATTGCCCATATATATATATATATATATATATATATATATATATATATATACATAAATTAGGTGCCTGAATAATTTTTTGACCAGGAAGTGTTTTTTTTTTAAATATATATATATAAATATATATACATATATGTATGTACAGTAAGTAAAGACAACACATGCTATCCTACTTTTCCCCACCATATCCAAGTGACAAAAAAACCTGTACAAATAACAGTAAAAAAAGTGAACACAGGCCCTTCTGAGAAATAATGAACCTCCTTCCAGATCACAAATCAAGCTAATTGGCTTTCATCGATAATCAGTTTTAGTGACAAAAGCAGTTGATCATAGGGAACTCAACTGCTAGGTAGTGCAGTTCAAAGCAAAGATTCCAATAATGGCGAAAAGGTCATTTAGAAAAATCAAGCATGTTATATGGATATTACAAGACTTCAAAGGTTTTGTCTGTCACTTGGAGCACCGTTAGGACCATTATTAAAAATTGGAAGACATATGGCACCCCTTGCATAGATCAGGCCGTCTACCTGATTGGCAACCCTGAAAGAGCTTTACATCTTTAAGGCAAAGACCTGTCAGGGTTTGCAAGTGATCATAATATCACAAACGCTCCACCAATGTAGCCTCATTGTGACAAGAAAAAACACTCTCATTTGACCATTACCATAAAGCACATTGTAGTTGCCGAGCGCAGGTGTCAAAGACCAAAGATGAGACAAAAATTCAACTTTTAGCCCTGAACACCAAACGATATGTGTGGAGAAAACAATATCTTTGTACTCAAAGTAAGACATGGTGGTGGCAGCATCCTGTGGTGGGGCAAATACCCGTGGGTTAATACTGTAGGTGTGTTTTGACTGGTACTCTATGCATACATATATATATATATATATATATATATATATAGAGAGAGAGAGAGAGAGAGGAGAGAAAGAATGTCTATTTATAACAGGTATATTTAAGTTTTAATCCCTTAACAAAAGGGACCACCCCTAGTAAACCACAATTGCATAAGGATGTCCTAATAGAAAAGGTCTCATTTTCTCCAAATAAAAATCTATCTACATTTGTTTGTGATAATCTTTGGCATTTTTGGAACCATTTAAGTCATGCAACTGAGGAAAGGCCTTTGCTCTTTTCTCCAGCGCCTCTTAACACCTCTGTCTTTCTCCTCCTCCTCTCTCCTTATTTCTTTTTACATCCCTCCTTCCATCTCTCCTTCGTCACTAACCTTATTGTTTCAGTCTTGCTCCAGATGACCAGAGATCTAGGCTTCGTCTGTTAATCTCTACTAGCCTTATTACATTCAGATCTGGGCTTCGTCTGTTAATCTCTACTCGCCTTATTACATTCAGATCTGCTTTAATATTTTATGGGATGAAATGAGGCCCATGAAATTAGACAATGTTTGATCCGGCTGTTTATGTTGTTTAATTCATTTGAGTTTAAGCGGTGGAGTCCACACACACTGGCTGAGGTGTGAAGAGTCACTGTCGCTATAAGTGTGTAATAAACCTTTTCCAGACTTACTTTCAGAATGAAATATTGAAGTTATGAACCTCTGGATATTACATTTCATGTGTGGGAACTTTTCATGACTGTCTCTGAGGATCGTGTAATTGTTCAACTTGACAAAATGATCTATTAGGATAAAGCACTAGCCTACAAAACGAAAACATACAATCAATTTATTGGTGTAGAATTTATGTGTCATTGTGTTGGGTAAATATGAGTATTTGGTTGGTTGTAATTTTGATGATGTAATTTAGCTAGCCAAGATAGCGATAATGATTGCCTATTCACAAGTTGATACAAACAATCATGTTCAATGTTTCTGTATAATATGGAGAAAGAGTACAGTATTCTTCCCCAATAGATAGTGTTTTGTTAATGTTGATGTGTCAGTCGTTATTTTTAATTGTGACATTGCAGTGTAATGAGACAGTATATCCTTTCAGAACATCTTCTGTCACCTGAAAATGTTTCTATTTGCATTTGGAGTTGCTGGTGTCTGAGAACATGAGGACCCCAATAAGTCTAAATGAAAGTCAATCTGGCCTTAATAAAGTCAGGACGAATCGATCAGACATATTGTTTTGACACCACAAACAGACCTCAACGCTTAGACCGAATGAAATCACTTTAAAGGGAATAATTCAATGGGTCAAAGATCTTTGACAGGTCTACAAATAAGGTAGCGCTGTTTATGTTACTATCCATGTCTGTGGCAATATCATTAACCACCAAGGTGGAGGCCTTTCCGTGCTGTGTCCCAGTCTTAGTTTATTCTATTGCAATGCATTTTATCTCCTTGATAGGCACAATTCAGGTAAATAACATCTGGAAATAAAACGTCCCAAGGACAAGATGCGAAGCCTTTATTGTGCCCACTAGGAGCCACATGAGTGCCTACTGTATTACCTTCTTGTATTACCTACTGTATTACCTTCTTGTATTACCTACTGTATTACCTTCTTGTATTACCTACTGTATTACCTTCTTGTATTACCTACTGTATTACCTTCTTGTATTACCTACTGTATTACCTTCTTGTATTACCTACTGTATTACCTTCTTGTATTACCTACTGTATTACCTTCTTGTATT
>JACXGK010003636.1:0-36127 GCA_016801125.1 Novumbra hubbsi
GTGATGTGGTTGTTCCAATGGCTTGGTGATGTGGTTGTTCCAATGGCTTGGTGATGTGGTTGTTCCAATGGCTTGGTGATGTGGTTGTTCCAATGGCTTTGTGATGTGGTTGTTCCAATGGCTTTGTGATGTGGTTGTTCCAATGGCTTGGTGATGTGGTTGTTCCAATGGCTTGGTGATGTGGTTGTTCCAATGGCTTTGTGATGTGGTTGTTCCAATAGCTTTGTGATGTGGTTGTTTTTTTAACTCTTAAACTGTTTTGTCTTTGTATGTAAATGGAATACTTTTATAGATTTCTTTTTTCCATTTATTGCAGAGGCAATGAAAGGAAAAATAATATATATATATATATATTTTTTTTTATTTTAAATTATTATTCTATATTATTATTATTGTCGTTTTTTTTTTTTTTTTTTTAAACGTGTGGTCTTGTGTGTGTTAAAAAAATCCCACATAAAATACAACCAATTTACTTGTTAACCATGTGTTTACACAATCTCATATTCAGCCATCTAAGAACTGGGTAATATTTGTATCAAAACATTTGGGCGCAAAAATAGACATGATCATTGCAATGAATGATTGAAAGATTGAATGATAGCATTCAAACCACTTGGTTTACAATCACGAGACACTTCAAATAGTTTTAACACCCCGACAAAAAAATGCTTGTATGCAGTTTAAATGATGGACTCACCCGTTTCTCCTCAGGGGAGAGCATGCCCTCTATAGCCACCAACTGGTACTGCCTATGTTTTAGGTTGCCAGGAAACTTCCTCATGCGGCGGACAGCTGAGGTAACAGTGACTCTATCTTGGCTCAGCAGTTTCCCCATGTCTCTAGGTGAACAGCCAGGGTCCAGGAGCAACAAGCACAAGCTGCCATTCTTTTTCTGTTCCACTCCCACAATTGAGCGACTATGGCCTTAAGACAGAAGACATGGAGGAATGTGGCTCATTTAGTCCACTTATTACTGAGCATCTGCTAAATGACGAAAAATGCAAAAAAATGCAGAGATTCTCTGGAAACTAGAGACAGACACAAGAACAAGCAAACCCTCCATCAGTGAACCCATAATCCAATACACCACCCAACCTGCTAAACCAATGTTGAATGGAAAGGCACCTTGATGCTGTAGGTAGAGCGGAGGTTGTTTGGTCTGTACCACCCGGGGTGGGAGTCTGGCACCCTTGGTTGCAGCTTCAGAAAAGTACTTCTTCAACCAGTCAAACAGGCAGGGATGGGTGTCTCCAGGGCCTGTTGGCTGGTGAAAGTCTAGGATCCGGGCCCTTTGTGGACATGGGTCAGAGGTCACTGACAAAATATTTTCAACCATGTACCCCACCGGTCAAAAGCTTTTAAACAACAAAATTTTTCCAGTTTTTATTGAAATTCACACAGTTTAATGTCTAAATGTAGTCTGAAATTAATGCATATAAACAATTGGAGACAAAACAATCATTATGTTTAACAAAATCTAAACTAATCGTCAGAATTGCCACCTTTTGGCTATTTCAAACAGGCTTTTGGAAAGCTTACTACAATGGAAATCAACTATTGTTTTATTTCTCCCAGGCTTCAGTTGTCCACTGGCGGTGCTTCATGGCCCTGGCAGGCCTCTTGTTGATTTTCTTATAGCCAGCCCATAAAACCTGCAGCTTGAAGTCTCCTCACAGTTTTCTGTTTTTGGTAACCTAAACCGTCTTTAACTTCTGGCAGTTTACCTCTTACCTTAGCACCAATTCAGGTAATGGACAGGTCTTGAGCTGCCTAAATTTCAATACAACTGGAAAAATGTGGGTGTTCGAAAACTTGTGACCAGTAGTGTACTTTCTACAGAGATTTTATTTCTATTCAGGTTTATCGATTTACATGGCTGACTCAAATAAGGTGTATCCAACAGAGTCCATGACTGTGTACATATTATATTAGATGTCAACAGTTGATAAGCTCTTAGTAATAGAATAACACATTAGAACCTATGTGGGTGTTTTCCAACCTGACACTAAGGGAGGTGCAAAGAGCATAGATCTCTGTAGCTCCTATCCAGGCCCGTGTGCCCTGTAATCGCTGGTTAAATTGGATGGCACCCTGTGGGTCCAACCCCTCTCGCCACGCCTCCTCGATCAACACTTGAACCTGGGGAACGCTGGGTACTGATCTGTCTGAGGAAAGATTTTGGATAGGGCAGCTACATTTTGCTTAATTCAAATGTTAAGTGATCCAGACAGCAACTGAGAAAATGGTACACAATTGCAGAATGAATTGTTGTAGAGGGCACGTTTTCTATCTAGGCGTACCTGAGATAGAGTTTTTATAGGGATCCATTCTGTGCAGAGAGGAGAGAAGAATCTGGAAGTTCCTGTAGCCACATCCCCAACCCTTATCGCCCTCCGAGGAACAGAAGTGGTCCGTTTCAGCACTTAACCACACATGGGCACAGTCTCCGGCCTCCATCTGATAATACTCATACAGGGCCCCCAGCACACCTGACAATAAGAATACAGTAAACAATTCATTTAACAATTCTGTAGCTCCTAGCCATTCAGCTAATTGTCGGTGTATTTATACTCTCGTACCCCTTTAATCCCTTCCCTTAAGAGGATGTTTACCGGGCCAGGGTTGGAAATAGGAATGTGCTCTTAATGGACTTACCTGGTTAAATAAAACATGAAATAAATACGGGGGGGGGGTGTCTCTGAGTAACTCCTAAGATGTTAGCTGTGGTATAAACAAATAACATGATGTGAACTAAAGAATTCAGAGACACAGAGAAAGAATGGACACCGGCGCACACACACCTTGTGTTCTGGTGCTGCCATCATCAACGCCCGAGGACAGTGACTCCATAATCTCTGCTTTCTTGTTGTGAAAGTCTGCAGGGACCATGAGACCTCGAGACACGTCTCTCTCCATGGTCCTCTCCATCTGCCTACGATAGCCCCCGCTGCTGTCCACACCAAACTGCCTCTAAACACCAGCAACCAAAATAGATACACATACACGTCATTCAGTCCACAACAAATTGTCTCTAAACACAAACGTAGATACACATGTCATTCTGTCCACAACAAACTGCCTCTAACCACAAACACACAAGCGTAGATACACATACACATGTCGTTCAGCCCACACCAAACTGCCTCTAAACATAAACACAGAAACGGTGATACACATACACACGTCATTCAGTCCACACCCAACTGCCTCTAAACACAAGCACACAAACGTAGATACACATACACATGTCATTCAGCCCCCACCAAACTGCCTCTAAACATAAACATACAAACGTAGATACACATACACGTCATTCAGCCCACACCAAACTGCCTCTAAACATAAACACACAAACGTAGATACACATACACATGTTGTTCTGTCCTTGTGGGGAATTTTAGACCTGAAGACTTGGTGCTCAACAGGCCATGTTCTCTATCCCTTAACACTGAAGCTACCAATAACCACAACCGAAAGGATCTGACTTCTATGCACACACTGAACTGCCCCCAAACACCTACATTCTAACACCATAACCTTAACCCTAAAATCACAAAAACAACTTGTGGGGTCCATTTCTCAGGTTTTGCTATCTTATTGTATACACAGACAAAGATTACACAAACACACACACCGAAGGGTCAGGGGAAGTGAAAGCCTCACTGAATAACAAAGCTTAATGACGTACAAACCAGAAATAACAGCCAAGAAATCAATATACAGATCTGAGGCTCAAAAACCTTAACTACTATTAATTTACGGTGGAATTTGTTCTCCACTTTCTACCTGCAAAAGAACAAACACAATATAAATCACATCTAAAAATATTTTTATTATTGGCCTACGTTATTGCCTTTGGTGCATACTGATGCAGTCTGATCACTAGACAAAAACACTGTCTTCTATCCTTTTTCCTATCCAATAAAGGATCAAAAAATATTTATATAAATACATTGTATTCAACATTCTGGCTTGTATGGACAGTAACCTGTTTTGTAGGGGTGCTGGTGTCAGACTGATCATTTAGGTGAACCACGGTAACAGTCTAATGTTTGTTACCGTGGGCATCTTGTACGTTCACACACACACACACACACCAAGCCATGTAACAAAGCACACATGCATCATGCTGTTCATCGTGCAGCAAGATCAAATCCACTACTTTTTGCTTCATAAAAACCTGTAGCTTTTTGAACTCCTCTGCCTCCCACTTGGCCTCCTGCTCCTTCCTCCTCCCCTTCTCATCCTCCTCGTCCTGCAGTAGTCTGGCTAGTCTCACATCTGAGCCTGGGCTCACTTCAACACACACACACACACAAACCAAATGTAATGGCAGCTGCATGTGTGAACTCAATAGCTAAGGTAAATTAATACAAAACTGTTAAAAGCAGGACATACAAATTATACATAAAAATACATATTGCAAATTCAGGAGCTAGCTGGCATTGAGGTGCATCTGCCTCTACCAATGACAGAACATTTTTTTATCCAGCTGTACCTGCACTTGTGGCAGTGCCATGGTCCAGATGCAGCTCCACATGTTCTTGTAGTGAGGTGCTGTCTCCAAACACCACAGCACACAGGGGACATTCAAAACACTTCCCATCTGAGGAGGAAAGGAACATATTTGTTAACTGAGAAAAGAAAACTAGTGAATATTTTGAACAATTTTATCTAGGTTAGTCTCATTGGGATAAAAACTTGTATTGCAAAGAAATGTTGCTTTTTGAGGACAAATTATACCACACAGAAAGTAAACGTTACTTCGACTTTTTAACATTGTCATGTTCCCTTAGAATTTCACACAATAACCCACATTGAAGGGGATTTTTATTTATTGTGGAATAAAATATATAGAAATATAGAGAATGAAACAAAAACATATAACTATCACTTGATGGAAGCATTTTTGGCAGTAATTAAAGATTGTCGGTTGGTGTAACTAGGCCTCTACCAACTTTACACACCTGCATTTGACCATATAAGGACATCCATTTCTTTTTTGTAATCGTCATGCTGAAAAGAGCACTTCTTTGTTTGAGCTTTTTTGCAAAGACAGCAGATTTTCCACATTAACTTTTCTGAAGATGGCTCAATTGATTTGTCCTTCCACACTAAAAAGTAGTCCCTGACGATGAGAAACATAGCCATAACATGATGCTGAATCACCATGCTGAACAGCAGGTGATATGGCATTTGGGGTTTTGGATAAATGTAGCACTGTGCATTTAAGCCAAAAGGTTACATTGTAGTTTTGGCAGTCCAGAAATGCTTTGCTACAGGCTACATAATCACTTAAGGCCGCATGAGTAAGATGCTTCCTCGGCAGAAGTGGCTTCCAAGATGACTGACAAAAAGGTACAGATTACCAGAAACAAACACAATGGATTGACCATCAAAATAAGGCATGCAATCAACACTGGTGTAGTTTTAGACCATGGTAACTGCTGGTTTGCAAAGTCAAACTCGGGTTTGTATGTTTTGAACTAAAGATACTTTACCTTCAACTGTGCTCACTCCTTGCAGATGCAATTCGACATGATCCTGTAAGATAAAGGCATCGGTACAGACCAGGGTACACATTGGACAAGGAAACAGCTTCTCTGCAACATGAACATAGTACATTACATTAACAATGAGACAATGCATTTTCAAAATAATACATTCATAGGCGTATCTAAAAAGAAATATCTATCAGCCCAAACAACTAACTAGACCAGTTTATCAGTAATTACAACAATGTGTAGCAGATAGCTGTAAGTGTAACAAACAAACAAACAAACAAACAGTTAAAACAAACCAATGTACACCAGTCAGCTTAAATGTTAAAACAAAACGAATCCAATAAAATACACCTTTAAGCGGAGAGGAGAGACACTTGTGTTTAGCTTTGGTTTGCTCGGCCGCTCCCATAGAATCCTCCACACAACGTGTTTTAGCAGGCCTACTTGAGTCCTTAGCTGATCTCAGAAAGCATGTAGTCCCTAATGAAGTGGCCCCAACAATGGCCCCATCTGGGCTCTCAAATACCTCGGAGCTAACAGCTGGGTTCCCTGAAAGTAGTGTAATATTCCTCTGAGACACTGGTGTGCTAGTTGATGTCCTGAGACAGTCACCTATAGTTTGTGACCTCCGGCCAATGGCCACTGTGACAACACTGTGACCTCCATCTACACCTCTACCCTCATCCCCTCCTCTGCTGTGGTCCTGTTGGTCTGTGTGCGCAGTGCTGACATGAAAGCTGAGTTCATCATACGAGACTCCAGACAGGGAACAGAGGGGGCAGCTCATGTCGTTCTCCACATGACTTAGGAGGAGATGTGTCTTCATATCCTCCTCCAATGCCAACTCCTCACCACAGATGTCACATGTCAGCATGGTGCTCTGCTGTCCGACTTAAACTGAAATCAGAAGAAGATTAATTGTCGGTCTGAATTAACAAGAAGCACTTCAATCCACCAAGTGTATCCAATAATGTACCAGCAATGCACTTGGCCAAATAGAAGTTCCAATTGTTCACCGCCAGAATAAGCGTTTCTTACTCTGTAACAGTAACTGGTGATTTGATGTATTTTGGCTGCAAAACGGTTGCTAATTTAAAAACTCAGCGTCACTGGTCTCCCATTCATATATGATTCTGGGCTATATGGGTTACATTTCAATTCGGCAGATAAGATAGTTATCGTTAAATACGAATTTGGCTAGGCACCATAGCTACAGTATGACATTGTTGCTAACTCATAAACGGCGGATTTACACTGACAATATAGCACACCGTTACTCACCGATATTAAGAATTTAGACGATTTTCTCTAGGAAAGGATTTTTCGGATGTCTACTTTGAAAATACATGTGTTTTAGTTTCACTTTTCAATAATAGTTTAGTTTTACAATGCGTTGCAATAACAACATATTCCCCTGGTTAGTTTACTGGCCCAGTTCACAGGAATCGAATCCGTGCAAGGCTGCGCAGCTGCCGACGAGTTGATGGATTTGACGTCACTAGTTGTTGATCCAGGAGGGGTTACTGGGATTTTTTTTGCGATTATCACTGGACGCCATATTGCACTCAGCTGGGTTTGGGAGGTTGCGTGAAGGAAATAACACATTGCCATCTAGCTACAACAGTTGCATTTTGTGACATTTTACAACTTAAATGGGTAAGAACAATACAGTTGTCACAACACTTACTTGTTTTTATTACTTTGTCTGATAACCTGCCATGATCATGACGGCTGCGGAACATGAGTGGACAGGAGAGGGGTGTGTTGAAGAAGCTAGTGCTAGCTTGCGACGTACTTAATCTATATACATATCTTGCTAACATAACTAGCAACTTTGGTTATGTTTTTTTACCTGTGATATTAACAAAATTAAACCAGTAAACTTTGATTTCGGTTTTAGCATTGCTTTATCTGTTTTGCATGTGATTTATTTTGCAAACGATACAAATCTTTTAAATTCGCGTTGTCTCGCAACGCATAACTTAACCTAATGTAGCTGGGTAACTAAACTGCCTCATACTAGCTCTGTTAGGCCGTAGCTAGAAGTAAATGGGTTTAATTTGATTAGCTTTCTCCAGACTGGAAGATCACTGATTCCTACAGAAAATACAATAAACAATGCCAATGCGAAGTTGTCAGAAGGACATAGGCTAATAATGTTAGCCCAACTAAGAGTCATTAGCTAGTTGACGTTAGCTAGTTAGCGCCACCCTGCCTTGTCATGTTTCTTTTTCTATCAACTAAGATTTGCGTCTTTTTAACGCTAGATGTATATTGCTAAGGAACTCAAGATAAGATCTGAGTTCATCACCAAACTGTATGTTGTAGATGTTTTAGCCTGTTTAACCGAGCTAATCAAGTGTGTTCACATCGTGATTACATTTCCAATGGCGAGTGCTTATAGACGTTTGGCTATTAGATATTTTTTTAGGATGACATGTCTGTTTTTATTTCGACAGACGAGATGGCAAGCCCAGGGAATGACAGAATGAAGAGCTACAAGAACAAAGCGCTGAATCCACAGGAGATGCGCCGGAGGAGAGAGGATGAGACGATCCAACTCCGTAAACAGAAACGAGAGGAACAGGTAGGGTGGTTCTGTCTCCATTACTAATACAGATTCTCAATTGCGCCAAAGTTTAACCTCTAAGTCAGTATTCTTTATCCATGACCAGAAACGGTTAAGTAGTTTGGTGGGGAAGTTCAGTTGTGAGTTAACATAGGAATAACCTCTTCTCCTGTTACCTACTTCATCCAAGGAAGCACAAGCATGTCCAGTTGCTTGCATGGACGTTTTTTAATATCTATGATTGAATCAGCTGTTTTTGTCAGATGATGCATGAGTGTGGACAGTTTCATTCAAGCACATTTGTTTCCAAGGAATCTCTTGTCAGATTATTTTTGGATTTTTCAGGTGACATTTTTGTACTGAAACGTTTCTCTTTTCTACACAGCTGTTCAAGCGGAGGAATGTTTGTGTGCCCTTAGGCGAAGAGTCAATGTTGGAATGCCCTATCCAAGACCCTGATGTCAGCTCTACAGTACCAGTATCAGGTGTAAGTATTCTCATTGTCATGTTCTACATCCTGCACCCAGGGTCTTAAAATACCACAAGTTGCTTTTAGTTGGTCCTTGGTGTTCCCAGATATATGCTATTGCACCTAATTTTTACTGTCAGAATGCCTGGTAGGGTACGTAAGCAATGAGGCCCGAGGGGGTGTGGTATGTGGCCCATATACCACTGCTAAGGGCTGGTCTAAGGAAGTGCCTGGACACAGCGCTCAGCCATGAGGCCACATATTTATATTTGTGATTGAATTCTTGTATAACCTCCATAATTGTATTGGGAATTTTGTGTTGAAGCGCTACAATTGGTGTGAATGAATCTTCATGCCTTGGGCAAGATACCTCTCTGACTGTTCTCTAATCTGGTACAAATGATTGACTGGGTTCGTTATACCAACTCTCCTGACATCCAAAAGCTCATCATCCCAAAATTCATGCACTGGCAAGACAGTAGGGTGATGCCAATAGAAGTCAACTACCTGAATGCTTTTTATTCTCCTGCACACTGCTAATTTCTAACATTTGAAATAGTTATTTCCATCAATGTCAATTAAACTGCTTGAATGGTAATGTGTGTGCAGTATGCAATTCTTACTTGCTGATTAGGCAACATTTGTGAAATATCTCACGTATAATATAAATTAGCAAAAAATTTTAGTAGACAGTATGCAATATCAACATTGTGAGCAAAAGATTTGGATAAGTTGTATCAGCCTTATTTGATATAGTGTATAACACCCATAAACGTTTTTTGACACATTTTGTACTGAATTAAGATGTACATGCAACACTTAATTTGAAATATGTATTGTCCCACTGTTGTTTTCCTTCTGATAATCAGTCAATGCTGTCGTAACTGATTTCATTGGACAAATACGTAGCTTTAATATTACACCGTCAGTTCAATTGAAGATTAATGATAAGAGAATCATTAAATACTGTTTATGTTGAAAAAGTAATTCATTGAACTAGACAGTGTATGTTTGTGTCCATTAAAGTCAGTGATATGTTTACTATAGTCAAATGAAGATATACTTTTCATTTTACTAAAACATACATGTTGTTGACTAAAAAGGCATGTTGTTGACTAAAAAGGCTCTTTGGTTTTGTCATTTTGACAATAACTAGGAAAAATCATGATTAAAATGATAAAACTGTGACAAAAACCTCTACACATTTTCGTCAAAATGACTAAGACTAGACTAAATAAAGACAAAAGGGTGCCAAAATGTATATACCATGGCGGTCACCCAATCAGCATGCAGGATTCTAAGCCCGCAGTTCATACATCTTCATAAACAACTCTAAGGGGGAGCCCTATTCATTTTATTTTTGGAGTTCTGTTGAATGTTTATTGGAATTATGATTTCTCTGCTTTCATATTGGTGCAATAATGTCAGTACAGAGATTTTCTCCTAACTGGGTATCTCATGCTTTTATTAGAACAAGTTTAAATTGCATGTACCTTTAAAATAGTTTTATTGGGTTATAATGAATGCCAGTTGGTAAATAATCCGAAGGACCCCCCCCTCCCTTCACTGTAAGTCTGGTGTCTGAGAACGTTGTGATTTTCTTAATTCAAGTATATTTTGACTTGTGTTTGTAGGAAGGTGTCATAACTCCAGATATGATTCAAATGATCTTTTCTGAGGACCCAGACCAGCAGCTGATTGCCACACAGAAATTCAGGAAGTTACTCTCCAAAGGTCAGTGCATTTAATTCATAATTTTCCCCAAATAGAAAGTATATCACATGCAGGATTCTAAGAATCACAAAAGTTCACAAAAGTTATTGTGAACAATGGCACTTCTTATATAAACATTTATGAGAAACTGTACAAAATGCAACATATTTGTATACCTTTTAAAGAATATGTTGTGGGTGCTCAAAATTGTAATACTTTAAAAATGTTTTAATTACAAAACCATAAAATGCATTTCTTTTTAGTGCACTTGAAAACATTACAATGTATAATCTTTATTTTTTCATTTCTCGCATCCCATGCATCCCTCGCTGTGTGGATTTAATTTTAATACATGAAACTAGTAGCTAGTTCATAAATAGCTAATTTGTTTCAAAATTACGAAGATGTAGTGCCGTTTACAATTGTCTTGAAATAATGCTGTTGTGACTTAATTGTGTTTGCATCTTCTTTTCTCATCAGAACCCAACCCTCCCATCGACGAAGTGATCCTTACCCCCGGGGTTGTCAACAAGTTTGTGGAGTTCCTTAAGAGGAGTGAGAACTGCACTCTTCAGGTGTGTGAGGTGGCTGAGTCTGGGATGGCAGTGGAATTGTATTGGTTTGTTAAATTTGCTAAGAAGGTATCCTTTATCTTAGGTAAATTCTCATAAATTGCATTGCTTTTAATAAATCCATACAATACGCTATAGAGACAAACAGGGAACAGTAATACAACACTGTTTCCCAGGTTACAACTCTACTATGCAGGGAGATGTGAAATTGTATGTAAACAATGAAATGTAAAAAGTATTATTATTTGCTCACAGTTCACAAGCCAACATCCGTGATGGTATGGGGGTGCCTTAGTACTCATAGCATGGGTGACTTGCACATTTGTGAAGGCATCGTTAATGCCGAACAGTATATACAGGTTTTGGAGCATAGGTATGCTGCCGGCCAGACAACATATTTTTTAGGGAAGGCTATGTTGATTTCACCATGACCATGCCAGACCACATTCTGCACATATTACATTATAGCATTCTGCTTTTGTTAGCATGTTATGCAGCATCACAACCTTTCGGTAAAATAGTTTGTATATCACTAGAGATTTTCTTTGAGGCAGCTTTATAAATGTGTTTCTACATTACCATATTGCTGTTGACTGGAGATGCATTTTACTCCCTCCTTCTCCAGGCACACAATTAGCCCACTTGTTTAATGTTGATAACTTGTTTAATGTTGATAATGCGGCAACTAAAGCATGCATTCAAGATTGCATGAAAAATCTTTAAAACCCAAACTTGTATCATGAACCAAAACTAAAACCTAGCTCTCTGAAATGCATTAAATTAGACACTTGCTGTACTTATTGACAGTGCTGAGCTCTGATTGCTCTTCGCTAATTAATCATTAATTTAACGTGTTACCTACAAAAACATCTTAACAGTTTTATTGATAAGTTGTTGCACCCCTAGTTCGGTCTCTTAGAAATTCAAAAATGCTAATTTGTGATAACTGTTCAGTCTGCTGATCATTCTGTGATGGCTTGTCGCATTTACCCCCGTGTGTTCTTTGTGTGACAGTTTGAGGCAGCTTGGGCCCTGACCAACATTGCTTCTGGGACCTTCCTGCATACCAAGGTGGTCATCGAGACGGGTGCTGTACCTGTCTTCATTGAGCTGCTCAACTCGGACTACGAGGACGTCCAGGAGCAGGTGACTGGTTGCAGGACCTAAATATTAACTGTGTTCCCATCCAGATTCTCTACTATACACCCTGAACTGGGTGACTTGTCTGACCAATCAAAACCATTAGAATTCTTTAAATTATATTATGTTGACCTTGAATTTTAAATTATATATTGTAATATGCAAAGTAATGTTTTGTATGGACCACACATCGTGTCACCTGTTTTCGTGCAAATGAAAGTGGCAACAGCTTGATTTTGCTGGTGGTGGCCACAGATGATGCCTTCCATACTGGTTTTTCTTTAGTGTTGCGTTTTGCTAGTGTCCTTGTCTGTACTGGTAGTGTGAGGCCCTACCTGTAGCCCAATCAGGTTGCACAGGTAGTCCAGCTCCTCCAGTATGGAACATCCATAAGTCATCCAGCATGAGCGGCTGGGCGATGGGTCAGTGACGATCTGGGTTGGCATGTCCTTGGAGGGTTGCCTAGACCTCCACGTGCTAGCCAACGTTACCCAGACTGCTTTTAGGCACCGGGATGAAATCCTGAGACCCATGATCTGATCTTCCGCTGGTGCTGTGGGCCCTGCGTTCCTCATGTTGCCAGAGAGTGTATGTGTAGGACGACAACGGCGATGATGCCATTGATTGGCCCTCACGTTCCCCAGACTGAAACAGAATAGAGAACCTTTGGAACGTTCTGTATCAGCGCATCTGACACAGCCAAGTAGCGCCACATACTGTCCAGGAGCTCACTCATCTAGGCCTGGGACAAGATCCCCCCCAGGACACAATCCACTGTCTCATCAGGAGTTGACGGCTTGCTAGGTAGCTTGCTTCTTTCCTTTTGTTGTTGCTTAGACAATGGCTACTTTTATTGATATCAATGTCATTGCCACAACACAAACTTTTGGGGGTCCCAGAAAATAATTTGGGAAATCTTGCCGTAAAGCTCTGCAAAGATCTCTACTGTGTTTACGTGTTTTTTTTCCCAAACAAGCTGCTATATTAAGCCGCCTCGCTATTAAGGCTCCTAGCTGCTGAAGTATGTAAACCGTATTATACCACAGTGTTGTGGTACGGCAATGTGCATGGCTGCTGGGTCAGAGGTAGCCAGGGAAGTGACATGTGATTGGTGTATTTCAGGCTGTGTGGGCGCTGGGAAACATTGCCGGGGACAACGCAGAGTGCAGAGACTACGTGCTCAACTGTGGCATCTTGCCCTCTTTACAACAGTATGTGGGGGGGGCACATCACTATGCATCTGTCACCATGGTCTTGTACGTTGTCCAAGCCAATAGAAAAAGGACATATGAAATTTACTTTTTACAGATTTCTTATTTAAAGTAAAGCCGGAAATGGATAATTGAATGTGGAATTGGATTGTATCCAGAAGGTTGTTATCAGTGTAATTCCGGTCAGAAAGTGTTAGGCGTTGTCGTCAGACGTTGTTCTCTGCTCCCACAGGCTACTAGCGAAATCCAACCGTCTCACCACAACTAGAAATGCTGTATGGGCTCTGTCTAATTTGTGCAGAGGGAAGAATCCACCTCCAGACTTTGCCAAGGTAATACAGTGAATTTTCACACCGCTCATTTGGATCTAATGTTTTAACAGATCTCCATTGTCATGCACTTCTGTCATGCTGCTCTAGGGTTATTTAAGTTTATTTTGCCAAAGGCCAAAAATCAATGATTCCCTGTGATTCTGTTCTCCCTCGGGTTTGCCTCCCACTCCCCCCACTTTTCATTGTGTCTTCTCCTCCTTCAGGTGTCTCCTTGTCTCAGTGTTCTTTCCAGGCTGCTGTTCAGTAGTGACCCAGATGTCCTAGCTGATGCCTGCTGGGCCCTCTCTTACCTTTCTGATGGACCCAACGACAAGATACAGACTGTCATCGATTCTGGTGTCTGCCGCAGACTGGTGGAGTTGCTCATGTAAGGATTGCTAGACACTCGCTCAACGCTGAGCTGGGGTTCTTGTTCAGGCACGCTGACCGTATAATTGGTTTGTTATGTTGTAGGCACAGTGACTACAAGGTGGTTTCTCCTGCATTACGAGCTGTGGGCAACATTGTGACAGGAGATGACATTCAAACTCAGGTACAAGCCCAGTAGTTTTGTTTCCTTGCTATTTACCAGTCGTGCCTTTTTAGGTTATTTACTCTCCTCGTCCCGCTCGTTCGGGGGTTTTGATCCTGCGGTGTGTTTTGATCAGCAGTGAGATGTTTCCCTGGTCCCGTGGGTGTGTGGGTTCCACCTTGTGTTTTTTGTCTTTGCTGTTGTAGGTGATTCTGAACTGTTCGGCCCTCCCCTGCTTATTACACCTGCTCAGCAGTCCCAAGGAGTCCATCAAGAAGGAGGCCTGCTGGACTGTGTCCAACATCACAGCTGGGAACCGAGCTCAGATTCAGGTGTGTGCATATTGGCCCCGTGTTCAAATCAGTTTGTTGTCGAGGGCTTTATTAATGGATGTAGTTGTGTGTATGTGGCTCTTGGCCTGATCTCCGTTTGTCTCGTCTGTGTGTCAGACGGTGATCGATGCCAACATCTTCCCAGTGTTGATAGACATTCTTCAGAAGGCAGAGTTCCGCACAAGGAAGGAAGCAGCATGGGCTATAACCAATGCTACCTCCGGGGGCACTCCTGAGCAGATCAGGTGACGACATGCAGGGAATTATGGGATATAAAACGACTGCGTAATCAGTTGACGTCGAGCTGTTCTGTAAGGCCTTTTTGACCCCATCTACCTTAAGCAATTGGGGGGGAAAAAGTATAGTTAATGTTTTTGTCTTGCTGTCCCTGTAGGTACCTGGTTAGTCTGAACACCATCAAGCCTATGTGTGACCTGTTGACGGTGATGGACAGTAAGATTGTACAGGTTTCACTGAACGGTCTGGAGAACATCTTGAGATTGGGAGAGCAGGAGGCCAAGCAAAACGGCTCTGGCATCAACCCTTACTGCGCTCTGATAGAAGAGGCTTATGGTATTTAACACACACACAGACACATACTCACATACACATACTCCCAAATGTATTTTTAAGGGAAAACTTTTTTTTTTTTACCCCCAAAACCTAACCACAGCCATGAATGACAATTTTGTCGGTTCTTACCAAAAAGCATGAACTATGTTCATTTGGGAATGAAAACACAAACATTCATGTTTGTTTACATGGCTTGCACATTGTTTTCTTTCAGGAATTTGACTAGTCTTATAAAAGCAAATAGTACCACGTTTCTCTACTGAGGATTAATCCACAGATACAAGTTTAAAGTTATCTCCATGTTTGTTTTTGAATTGTCCCAAATTTGATAGATAATGTCAAAATAAGTTTAAGCAAGTGGGACAACATGTAGCAAGTAAACTAACCTGGACCCTAGCGAGCAGTTTGTATATAACCATTGAACATAGTACATGTTTAAACGGATATTCCGTGTTCCCACACCCAGTGTGTTTGGTGTAGTCGTGTTGAAAGTAAAACAAATAATGCAGTTTTCCTCACGGCCAGCAAACTGCTCCCTGTTTATATCCATATGGGAAGTTTTGGTACCCGCAAGTATAGTACCATTGAGAACAGGATCTCCGCACACTCAGGCTCAATGCAATTGTCTTTGGGCCAGAATATAAATATCCCCGTTTTAGCCTAAACTACAAATTGATATAATGCAGTAGTACCAGATATATTCGATGACTAAGCTATAATTTGGATATGATTCTACTACTCAGAAATTGACCAATGTAAACCTAGATATGTTTTTACTGTTGTGTGGATTTAGATCTACTAAAGCGTTATTCTGAAAGTGTAAAACCACATAAGTTGTAGTTTAGTATGCTTACACTATATGACCAAAAGTGTATTTTCATTTTTCAATAGCCCTTTCAATGTTTCAGTAAAGGCAAGATGTGGACTCTGGATGTACCAACAACTGTATTCATAGTCAATAGCTGGGGTATTCAGCACTTACCCCACAAGTTCCAAGCTCCTGATGTTTTCTTCTGCATCATTATTAATTGCACCCACCTGGTATCCCAGGTCTAAATACGTTTTTGGGGATTAAAATGGAAAAAATAGTGGAACTGTCCTTCCAGCTCCAGAGTTTAAGGGTTCTATAGCATCATGCTTTTTATGAAAGGTCTGTAAAAGTATGTGATTCACTAGATTGCAATACATGTGTTGCGTTAGGTGTATAGTGTACTCAGTCTGCTAAACGACAAATCTGAAATGTCTACTTCAGGTCTTGACAAGATCGAGTTCCTGCAGAGCCATGAGAACCAGGAGATCTACCAGAAGGCGTTTGATCTGATTGAACACTACTTCGGTGTGGAGGAGGAGGATGCTAGCATCGCCCCGCAGGTGGACCAGAGCCAGGGCCAGTTCATCTTCCAGCAGCAGGATGGGCCCATGGAGGGCTTCCAGCTCTAACCATCCCCTCAACCTGATCTTTGACCTTTCCCCTCTGAGTATATGCTACCTCCTCCGAGTCCAGCCTCCATACGGCTGTTTAGGACTGAACTAATGACCCCTCCCAACCTCTGGACACACCAGGTCCACCGCTCTCCTCTCTTGGAAGGCAAGCCCGTCCCTGCCTTGCCTATGTGCAGAGAGAGCGGCTTGGAGACAGAGAGACTGGGGACAGCTCATTTTTAGTGTTTGAGATGTGTCCCCAATGTTTTGGGGGCCTGTATGGAGCATTTGGGTTGTTTCTTTCTTGTAGACTTCACAGTCTGTGCATTGGCAAGCCTACTAGTAGGCTTATGAAAGAATAGGTTTTCCTCATTTCTTTATAGATATTTTTTATTTCCTGTGATATTATTACTATAATGAAGATTATCATCACAACATTGACACTGGTGTCCCAATCACTCTTCATATCCCTATTGAAATGTGAAACTACCTCTTCAGTTAAAACGGGGAAAACAAACCCAGATAAGAACATATGAAGTATCTGACTGGAATCTCCATATAGTCAACTGAAAGTGAAACACCAATACCTACTAGTATTCTGAAGGGGTTTAGTGAACATATCAGCTCATTCTAATTTGTACCTTTAGATTAGAGCTGAGAAGAGGGTAACTTAAAGTACATATACAGTCACCTGTTTTGGTGGAGAATGTACATTGTCATGATGATGATTGTGTGTATTCCTGTGACATTTGATAAATTAAGTTGGAATGCAGCTGTACATCCATTTCTCCAGGGTTTCTTTTATGTTAATGAAATTAACTTTGGTTGTCCTGGGGATTTCAAATCTTATTTATTCTGTTGAAAGGGCTGTCTGCTCATTTGAGAAATCGGGTGGCCGAACACTGTCCTTATTGTACCTGCACTTCTTTCCACCCTACGGCCCCGGCTGCAATAATAATGTTAGAATAACATTCAGGACTCAAACTGCAGCAGCAGAGCTGCAGTAATGTAC
This sequence comes from Novumbra hubbsi, assembly GCA_016801125.1. Lineage (NCBI taxonomy): Eukaryota > Metazoa > Chordata > Actinopteri > Esociformes > Umbridae > Novumbra > Novumbra hubbsi. The sequence continues at coordinate 17,361 of JACXGK010003636.1, forward strand.
ATACATTGTGTAGGACAGCACTGCATGTAACTGGCCACATTGGATTCAGCATAGCATTCAGCCAAGCAAATGTTTGATAAGTGTCTGTGACAATGTTCTGGTTGTGTTGTGACAGCAATAGGGTAATATTGAGGGTTCTGCTTGTGTGAGTGTTCCCTTTGGATCTCCCTCCAGCCACAGTATAGGGCCAGATGGGTTGGGGGCAGTTCATTGCGTCGGTTGTATGAATGATGCAGTGTTTGAAGCAATTTCCAGGTGAATAAAAACACAGGCTCCCAGAGTTCTTTTGTTGTTGTTTTCTTACTTTATCCCACCGTTAATTATTGTATGATACCATGACTTGTTTTTCTACGAGTCGTTTGTTTTCTCTGTGGTGCTGATTGTACCTTGCGTTGGCTTTTGGACCATTTTAGAAAATGCTCATTTGAAATAGTGCTCTGTATATCATATATACATGTAAGAAATTTGTTGAAATTATAGAAAACGCATACTATTTGGACAGGTGTGAATTATTAAATGCAGTGTTTTCTGAGATATACAATTTGGTTTTACTTGCAGTTGAATCCTTGCATTGCTTCGTTCTTCTGTTGGTCTTGTGTTCATCTTTGGTTCACCTCACTTTTAAAACCATTTCAAGAACATATTTGTGTATACATAGATATATTCATTTGAACATTATGAATTTATCAACATAAACCTAACCTGGCTATACTGAACTGCTGAGATTGTTTGTGTTTGACCCACAAACACAGCATTTCAGCTCTACTCTTAGTTTTGTTAAATTTTCCAACCCATTTCTAAAACTTGGCTCTTTTGAAAATTGTAGTAGCTGTTTACATTTTGAATACCATATTAATTGAGGAACAGGAAATTATATATTTACTTGATGTAACTGTTTTTAATGCTACATTTTTTCAAGCACATTAAATCGTGTATAGTTTTGTAATATTTCTCATGTTTGTACGATGAATCATATTTTTTGTTGGGTTTGATTTTTTTTTTTTTCCCAAATTTGGGAAGAGTTTTTGTTATGGCTTGATTATAGAGGCTGTGGAATTCAGACAAAATCCCCTAGTTTCAGTTATTACATTATAATGCCGCTGGTTTGTTTCCTTTTACCCAATGGATCGTAGAAGCATCTCTGAAAAGCTGGAATTACCCACTGAGCAGCTTGTCAGGATCTGTTATGAGGAGTTAACTTGACTGTAAAATAATGAATAAATAATCTGTTACACAAAGCTCTTGTTGGGTGGAATGTTTGGTTTTAATATAACTTCTCAATTATGATTCTAGATTAAAAGTTGAAGTAACTAATCAATCACTAATTTAGCATTATACCACAAGGAAGGCTGCTCTTAAATTGTAAGGTAATAGTATGGAATCTCTAGATGCTACAAAAAAGGAGTCTAACTGGGTTTTACAATGTGTCCATGAAAGTGCCATTTAAAGATTATCAAATAAAGTAGGCTTTCCTAAAAAGCACATTGCCACCGTGGACAAAACTATTGAAATCCTAAAATGAACAATAAGGGAATGGGAGTGACGAATGCGTAATCATAATATAATTAATAAACTATTTTGGTGTGCTCTTTTCTTTCGATTTGTACTGACAAGCATCCGCGAATAAACAATCCCACTTAATAAGTAAAACAAATAATTATACGCACTCGTATGTATGTTTGTATACATTGGCTTTAGAAAGTCCCCACTACTTTTAAATGTTCACCAAATATGTTTTGTCAAATATATATTATGTCGGCCTTTATTTACACACAATAACCCACAATATACAAATAAATAATAAACAGTAAAATACCCTTTTTGGATAAGTGAACACTCATCCTTAGAAATGCAATAGAAATACAATCAACCAACTTCCAGATCCCAAATATTGACGGAAATAGTCAACACTTCATAATCCACATGAAACCTAGCAGCAAAATGCGGTAATGGTTTGTTTCGCATTTTACCATTGATTTTTTACATACGTTTTTATAATTGTTTCAAATAAGATCCGTGTTTCATGTACATTACGCCATCTCGCCGTTTTAATAACCGTTTAGTCTCGTCAGAACAAGGTGACGACTGTCAGAATATTTTCCTCAAATACCTCTACTAGCGTGTACTAATTGTGTACTAATTGTGTAAGACTCAAATTCCCTTGAGTAAACGTCACATGGTCATTGTAAAGTGACACTAAGAAACTCACCTTGACCAGCGCCATCATTCTGAACTGATTCCAAAACCATGTACTTTTGGAAAATAAGTGTGGCGTTTCTTTCGTCCGCTGTTTTAACAATTGCATTTAGCGAGCGAGTTAGCAGTGTAGCAACAACTGTATTGTTTTGTTTTACTTATAGAAATGTGTAATAGTTAGCATAGTATGTTTGGCATTGTCAACATTAGTGTCATTTTCAGACCATACGTCGTTTACGGATAGGCATTAAAGGGGGGAGAAGACCATTACAAATCTGGCCATGTAGAGAACTGCAGCAATAGTGAAAGTGAACGTACCAATTAGGTAATAGTTAGCATGAAGGATAAAGGTTGATCCATATCATTTATATATAATGAATAAAAATATTATCCGGCATACAACCTTGAACACCAATATAATTTCTATAGCTGTCAATATATTTTGTTTCCAGGAATTGTATTCCAACCAGAAGAATATTGTAATTCTTGCACTATGTAACTCTTAGTTTTCTGGGTCGTAAGTGTTAATTCGTAATTGGTTTTGCCAAATAAGTACAGAAAATAGATACAATTCCCCACAAACCTTGCTTTTGTGACCAGGACAGTGGTATTTGAAAATGTACCTGTGTCCAATGAGAAAACAGGCATTTTTTTGTCTGTCTTTGTCTTTCGTTTAAATGAAGTCAGAAGAAAAACATATTAATACAAATGAACATATATTTATACTAAATAAAAAAAAAACATTACTTACAAAAGATTTAGAAGTGAGTCGTTTTTCAAGATTTTTGATTGTTATGTTAATCACTTCCACAAATCAGCCCCTATAATGTAGTTTCCCATCATCTTCTTGTTATATTGTCCTTGCATAAAGTCCAGTATATCCTGATGGAAGCAGTTGTCTTGCTCCTTCATGTACACTCCCATGTTCTTCTTGAATTTATTAAGATGAGCATCAAGGATATGACTTTAAGGGACAACCTACAGCCCATTGTGCCGTAGTTCTTTCCCAGAGTCTCAACCAGCTCCACGTAGCTTTTGGCCTTGTCATTTCCCAGGAAGACCCAAACCACTGCAACAAAACTGTTACAAGCCACTTTCTCTTTGTTATGGAGCATTAAGGAGAATTCATTGCACTTAATGATCTTCTTTTATATGTGGTCCAATAAAGACATTGGCTTTGACCTTTGCCTCAGACAGCTTAGGAAAGAAGTCTTGAAGGTACTTGAGGGCTGCTGACTCCTTATCTAGAGCTCGGACAAATGGTCTCATAAGGCCCAATGTGATGTGCAGTGGTGGCGTCAGCACCTTCAGGGGTCCACCAGTGTCTCCCACTTAATGTTGTTCCGGTCCGCTGTGGCTTGTCCCGTCTGGAAGAGTGTGCCTTGTTATCCCTGCTGTCTCAAAGGCAAAGACAGCAGAAAAACTAGGTAAAACCACCTCGTAGATCAGGAATGCCTCAGGAAACGGGCGGTTCTGTGGGGGTGGGCAATGCCCCTGTGACAACAAGCTTGGACCCCCCTGTGGCCCCCCATAAATGTGGAGTTTACTGTAACTGGCCCCCCTAACAGTACAACTGACCCCAGCTTAGCCCCCCCAGTTGAAATTGTTTAGAACAGCCACTGTCAGGAAAGTCTTCTTTGACATCCCAGCCAGACTCATCATACTTCAAGGAACTAAATTCAACTAGGAGACTTAAGGCCTCTGTATTTTTCAACTATTTATATTACTGGAAGGTTCTACAAGTTACTCCAAGTTTACTCAGCCCTGAATCTGTCTGGAATGATCTGGAAATAAGATACATAAAAAATATCACTGTACTGGTCACAAAGCAACGTTCTTAGCGAATAATAACAATTTTCTATACTTTTAAGGCATAAGCACTTAGGAACACTTAACAATTCTGTGGTGATTTTACATTAATTTCCTGTTTCTTAAATGTTCAAAATTTCTCACAAACCATTTGATTTGCTATTAAGAATCAGCATTGCTCATGCACTGAAGTAAAAACTCCTCCCCCTTCTTAAGAGTGCTATTTACTCATAAGGGCAGAGACAGAAGGCCAATTCAATCCATATTGTATTTCAGTGTAATATAAGTGATGTCTGCGGCAATTGTGTTGATGGTTTATTGAAAGTGTACATTTAAACATTTAAGTTCTCGAATCATGTTATATAATGTATTTTTTTTTTTATTGTATCATCGGAAGTGACTAAATCAAACACTCGTAATGTAGAGATCAATATTAATGAAAAATGCCCCCTACCAGCCCTGTCTCTCATCAAGGTGCTGTAGAATAACTGTCAGGGTTCCACCCTGACTCACCTCCAACTGTGGCCCTGGCGCACCCTCTAGTGGCCTTGGGTGCTACTGCATGCTCCAGTTCGCAAGCACCCAGTTCCCTAATCACTCACACCTGTTCCCCATCGCTCATCAAGTCCCCTACATAAGCACCCCAGCCCTACACTTCCCTGCCAGTACAAACCAAGTGCTACGTTTTGGCGTACCTCTACGTTTTGGCGTACCTCTACGTTTTGGCGTACCTCTACGTTTTGGCGTACCTCTACGTTTTGGCGTACCTCTACGTTTTGGCGTACCTCTACGTTTTGGCGTACCTCTACGTTTTGGCGTACCTCTACGTTTTGGCGTACCTCTACGTTTTGGCTCCTGCATCACGCAGTCAACTACTACGACTACGCAACTCTCTTCAACTCGTTAGGTCCGAGTTGTTATTATTCTGGCTCGTTATATCCGAGCTTTAATCTCCTACACTCATCTCTCCCGACACATCACGCTCGCATATCCGAGCCCCTTCTACACACTCCAACTAACCATCCCAGCTCAGCCGGTTTGCAATCTGTCATTCCTTCGTGCAATTGGGTCCTCTCCTCACCACCGCTCGTCAGTCCTTTACAATAACCAGATTGGCAGGTTTTAGAGGGAAACTTTAGTAGAAGAAACTACATGGCGTAAGATTTGCCTTCAGGTGTTTCGTTCTCAAATTAGCAGACTTACCACAGTGATCAGCGTGGCAAATATCCCTGTTAAAGTACAATGTTTTTTTTTTTTTACCTGAATACAGTGCCCGTCTTGAGCAAAATACAGCTATTAACAAATACATATCTTTCTCAAAAAGCAGGGTGTGATTATTGGCACCCAATGTAATTATTGGTACATTGTTATGAAATACATCTAACATCTGTATTCACATTGATATATTGTTTTGTAACTTTCTTTGAGTCATCAGGAACACTTAAGTGAGTTTTTCCATGCAACTTTTAATGGTATGAATACAGTATATTCATTCACTTAAATCCTACAATCTCCATCCCATTGAGAATATGTTGAACTATTTGAAAATTACGGTCTACAATCATGATCCAACCATATAAACTATAAAAAAACTGAAGCAAATTGCCCAATAAATCTGTCGCTAACAAATATGAATGTGCGGGGGTATAATAGTTATGCAAACAACATACAGAATTTCTGTATTTTGTTTTTCTTCCAAATTGTTCCCAACATAATACCGAATTAATTCATTTAATTCATTTTGAGATTCAGTGATTTAAAATAAAAGATCAATCAGAGTGATATTTCCATGGCTATTTACAGGCTCCGTTCAGGAACAATGGCACAACCAAACAGAACAAAAAGAACATGCTACGTTCAGGAACAATGGCACAACCAAACAGAACCAAAAGAACATGCTACGTTCAGGAACAATGGCACAACCAAACAGAACAAAAAGAACATGCTACGTTCAAGAACAATGGCACAACCAAACAGAACAAAACAGAACCTCACGATGAGAGCATAAGTCAGGGATCTTATGCTCTCATCGTGACTTATGCTCTCATCGTGAGCATAAGTCAGGTATCTTAAAAGGTTTACAAGGTTACTTTGCTGACCAATGACAACTTAGGAATCATGCTATGCTAATTAAATCAAATGTTGGGATGAACCTGACTGAAAGAGGCACAGGTTTATTTAGCATGCGCTCAGTGTGAGTATGATGGTTAGAGAGTTACAAGAATCACATTTGGAGAATTGCAGAAGTGGGTGGTCCTTGGGAGTCCCCAAGTCTTTACTACAATTATATGCCTCTACTGTGCCAACTAAATATTAGAAGTTTGCTGAGCGCCATTGAAAAGGCCATTCCAATTAATGTTTCAACGCCCCTCAGCAAACTCCAGGCACTCATAAAGTCAGATAAGGAAATAATTGGGAGGCACTAAATATTCAAGATGTAAGTGGAATATAAACCATTTTAACAACATCAAATCATTATAAAATATGTTCAAATGCACTCCATGAAAGATAGAGTAAGGCATGTGTTAATTCTACAGCAATGTAGAATGAGAAGGTGGATACATTTTGGACAAATATAACGGTTAAAGTGATAACTGTGCATGTGACAAATGTTGTTGTTCAATCTGAACTTGATCAAACTGACACTGGACTGACGTACACTACTTCAGGATATAGCCTATCTGGTTAGTCAGTTGAAGATGGAACTGAAAGAGAACTCTGTACGGCCAAGCCCACAAGTGATGACCAAGGACTGATGGATCTAAAGAGATACTGTGTAGATAAATGGCCTCATTGTTGTATAAGGTGGCTTTTTGCTGTTATCTTGGCAAGGGGAGGTTGTAGTACCCAAGTACAAAATGCAGGGCTGCCAGTACTTGTGACAAACGTTTCTGAACTTTTTTGTCTTGAACAAAGCAAAGTTAACTTGACAATGCCCCATGTTTGTGATGTGGGCCAAACAAGACTGAAGAGTAAACAATTATGAATAGATTTTGTTGACAAAAAGGGTAAAATGTGTAACCCAACAGTAACTACAACTAAATAACTATGTCTTTGTTTGAACAAACTGTGTAATTTTGTTTTTACCTGCACTATTAATGACAGTATATTTAGAGTTGTCAGACATTTCTAGGTGGGGAAAGACATGGTCTATTTGCAAACCATCGATATTAGCTTAAAATCAACTATGTTTTAATTATTCTTGCACACACTTACCTTACACAGAAACACATGCATCCAAAGGAAAAACTGCCAAGCACAGTAGGCATAGAGATTTGTCTCTGGCCTACAAATTAAGTTTCATGCACTATTCTATTACTGTAGAAACTGAGCTTTGATGGACAGGACTCAGGATTTTGGAGGGAACAGCTCAGCACACACAGTGTTTATAAAGGCAAATGGGTTTTGGCACTAGTAAAATGCCAATAGCACTCTCACTCTGTTTGCCTCTTTCTTTCCATGTCACTATGGAATTAGGCCTGCAGCCTAAAGATACAGGATACCATTGTTGTGCTCATCAGCTGGTCTCTGCTATCATAGAACATAGTGAGGAGAAGCAGATATGGTGTCAAGATGTCAACAGACAAACTAGGAATGTACAGCTTAAATGCATAAATAATTTAATCAAACGCTGATTAATATGGATAGATATTTTATTTATATAACACAAAACAGTAACAGTCAAATGTTTGAACACCTACTTATTCAATTATATTTCCTTATTTTGACAATGTTCCTCATTTTCGAATCAAAGTGAAGTCATCGAAACTATATAAAAAAATGTAGAATCATGTACTAACAAAAACTCAAAATACATTTGTACTATTTATTTTTTTAATTTGCCACCCTTTTGCTCGATGACAACCTTGCACGCTTGGCAGTCTCTAGGCATTCTCTCACCCAGCTTTAATGAGGTTGTCACCTGGAATTCCAACAATATTGTGCAAATTATTTTCACTCTTTGGTCAACCAAACCCAACTCAAATCATGTCTATTGGGTTTAGGTTGAGTGATTGTGGAGTTCAGGTCATCCCCATGCTGCACCATCACTCTCCTTGTTCAAATTGCCCCTACGCAGCCTGTGTGTTTTGGGACATTCACCGGTACACACAGTGGGGAGAACAAGTATTTGATACACTGCCGATTTTGCAGGTTTTCCTACTTACAAAGCATGAGAGGTCTTTAATTTTTATCATAGGTACACTTCAACTGTGCGAGACGGAATCTAAAACAAAAATCCAGAAAATCACATTGCATGATTTTGGAGTAATTCATTTGCATTTTATTGCATGACATAAGTATTTGATCACCTACCAACCAGTAAGAATTCCGGCTCTCACAGACCTGTTAGTTTTTCTTTAAGAAGCCCTCCTGTTCTCCACTCATTACCTGTATTAACTGCACCTGTTTGAACTTGTTACCTGTAGAAAAGACACCTGTCCACACACTCAATCAAACCGACTCCAACCTCTCCACAATGGCCAAGACCAGAGCGCTGTGTAAGGACATCAGGGATAAAATTGTAGACCTGCACAAGGCTGGGATGGGCTACAGGACAATAGGCAAGCAGCTTGGTGAGAAGGCAACAACTTTTGGCGCAATTATTAGAAAATGGAAGAAGTTCAAGATGATGGTCAATCACCCTAGGTCTGGGGCTCCATGCAAGATCTCACCTCGTGGGGCATCAATGATCATGAGGAAGGTGAAGGATCAGCCCAGAACTACTCGGCAGGACCTGGTCAATGACCTGAAGAGAGCTGGGACCACAGTCTCAAAGAAAACCATTAGTAACACACTACGCCGTCATGGATTAAAATCCTGCAGCGCACGCAAGGTCCCCCTGCTCAAGCCAGCGCATTTCCAGGCCCGTCTGAAGTTTGCCAATGACCATCTGGATGTTCCAGAGGAGGAATGGGAGAAGGTCATGTGGTCTGATGAGACAAAAATTTAGCTTTTTGGTCTAAACTCCACTCGCCGTGTTTGGAGGAAGAAGAAGGATGAGTACAACCCCAAGAACACCATCCCAACCGTGAAGCATGGAGGTGGAAACATCATTCTTTGGGGATGCTTTTCTGCAAAGGGGACAGGACGACTGCACTGCATTGAGGGGAGGATGGATGGGTCCATGTATCGTGAGATCTTGGCCAACAACCTCCATCTCTCAGTACGAGCATTGAAGATGGGTCGTGGCTGGGTCTTCCAGCATGACAACGACCCGAAACACACAGCCAGGGCAACTAAGGAGTGGCTCCGTAAAAAGCATCTCAAAGTCCTGGAGTGGCCTAGCCAGTCTCCAGACCTGAACCCAATAGAAAATCTTTGGAGGGAGCTGAAAGTCCGTTTTGCCCAGCGACAGCCCTGAAACCAGAAGGATCTGGAGAAGGTCTGTATGGAGAAGTGGGCCAAAATCCCTGCTGCAGTGTGTGCAAACCTGGTCAAGAACTACAGGAAACGTATGATCTCTGTAATTGTAAACAAAGTTTTCTGTACCAAATATTAAGTTGTGCTTTTCTGATGTATCAAATACTTATGTCATGTAATAAAATGCAAATGAATTACTCCAAAATCATACAATGTGATTTTCTAGATTTTTGTTTTAGATTCCGTCTTTACACAGAACATTTTCCGTGTTACAGACATGCTTTGTAAGTAGAAAAACCTGCAAAATCGGCAGTGTATAAAATACTTGTTCTCCTCACAGCACACCTGTAAATTGGAATGTGTTTCAGGTGACTACCTTATGATGCTGGTTGAGAGAATGCAAAGGGGGCAAAGCTGTCTTCAAGACAAAATCTGTCTGATGTTTTTTTAAATATATTTGGTTGTTATATGATTTGTGTGACATGTTACTGTATAGTTTTGATGTTTTCACTTTTACTCTACAATGTGGAAAAAAGTTTTAAAAAACTATACAATGTGTGTACAATGGTTGGGCAGGAGGGAATATATTTTGGAATATATTTGTGTGTTTTAAGGTAATAAAGTAATAAATTCTAGGGTGACTATAAACCTCTCCCAAACCATCATTAAAAACCAACAACCCACAAATAGAACAGTCAAACCAATAAAAAAATGCTTTGTGGTCCAGTTTAATGACTGGTTCAATCTCATAGGCTCAAGCTTCCCTTCACATAGTAGCTTTGGCTCAGCTGCCCTGTGAACAACACTTTGGGCTGGGTGGAATTATTAATGCCCTGAATGTCCTGACCAACCAACCAGCGGGGTGCTGTGGGGTCTACCTGCGAAAAAGACTTAAAGCATGAAGGTGAACTGATGGAGTAGGGGTAACTGGTGCACTGATGGAGGTAGGGTGAACTGAGGGTGAACTGAGGTGAACTGATGGAGAAGGGGTAACTGGTGCACTTCTCTTCTGTCTGAGCAACAGAAGACTCAGAAACATAGCTAGAGTCAATAATACCCTTGCAGGAGTACTCATACACGTTCTTCATGAATGCACTCTCTGTGTTATGTTCCTTCTTGAATAGGATGATGTAGCACTTTGGAAAGAAGTGACAGCTGAGGATGCCGTAGTTTGACATGAGGATTATCACCATTTCAACTGCTGGAAGGTACTTCCCCAAGGTGGTCACATAGATGGGCACGAAGATCACCCAGGAGATTAGGTAAAGAAGCATGCCAAAGGTGATGAACTTGGCCTCGTTATACTTCTGAGGCAGCTTGCGGCCTTTAAACGCACAGATAAAACAGACCATTGCCAGGATAGCGATGTAACCTAGCATCACGCCAAATGCCACATAGGATCCCTCATCACACTCTGCTAATAAAGTGGTGGGGAAGACTGTGGTCCGTTCCCGCGGACTGGCCTGGACATGCCACAATGTGCAGATTAAGACCTGGATGGCAAGGCTGAAACAGATGAAGATGTAGGGTTGATAAAAGCGACGAAAAACATTCTTCAGGTCAGGGTTCATCTGGAAAGCCATCAGGATTGTCAGTGACTTGACAAGAATGCAGGAAACACACAGGGTGAAGCTGAGGCCAAACAGCACCTGGCGTACCTTAACATTGAGATCAGAAGAGATTAGATTTGTAGAGAACCTTGCAGTATCTTTGTTTACACAGTGACAAAAGTTTTGACAACACAGACACACCAATGAATGAATAATTGTCATTCTGACGATGTCAATGTGTACTACCATTCCAGTGTGTAACGTGACATACCTTACACTGGACGCCGCTGGGATGGCCCACAAAGAACACAGCGCTAACAAAGCCTCCCACTAGAGACAGCAGGATTAGCTGGGACAGAGCACCCCCAGCGGACTTCACCACAGGGGTCTGGTGGTGGTGCAGGAACAGCGCCCCCACCAGGAGAACCAGAATGACTCCCACAACTGCCAAGGCTAGCAGCACGACCGCAAAGCCATCTTGCCAGGAGAAGAACTCCAGGGTTTTAGGGGTGCACATTTGGCTCCCCGGTAAGGACCACTCTGTCTCTGTGTCACAGGGTAGACACAAGTCCATGTCTGGGGAGTAAATAGAGACAGGGGTACAGTAACGTCTGGAAGGGAGGATATTGATTGGACGACAGATTTTCGGAACCTTATTAAAGCCATGCTTGCAGATTAGTGAACAACAGGGGAACTCATGGAAAAGCAATTTCAGTTTACCAAGATAAAGGCAACTGACCTGTTTTGTTGGAGTAGTGGTTCTCAGTGCAGTTGGTGCATTCATAGCAGCAGGTATGCTGACCCTCAGCAGACGTTTTGAACGTTCCAGGTTCACAGGATGGTGAGCACTTAGACTCCAGCTTCTGCAGCAGGGAAGAACACACAAAGTCGTCTAAATGGGGACTGAGGAGAGAACAGGCAGGATAGTATTCAAAATGGACAATTCATGGACCTCTGATTCTTTGTAGGTAACAAGAAAGATCTGCTATTTAGATGACATTAAGATAGCCAGTTAATTGATTTTTTGCTACCATAAATCACGTTATTACAGATTTTTGATTATCATTGCCCTCACTAGTTTTACTGTGTTGACATTCCTAAGCTTATTTCTTTTTTTATCTAAGATATTGAGTTTTTTTAACTGAAACAATGCTTAATCCTGAATGGCACCTGATGATTTACAACACACACATACATTGACTACCAAGCAATATATTATGGAATTATATAAATCTAACATTGAACTGTGTGCATCTATACTGCCAACAATGCCTTATTCTATGTCATCAATCAATCAATCAAGTTTATTTATATAGCACAATTCATACATAAAAGCAATTCAATGTGCTTTACAGGACATTAAAAGAGAAATACAATTTTAACAGTTTGATTAAAACAGACATGGATCAATTTAACATGTAAAGATTAAAATAAAAAAGAAATAGAGATAAAAGTTTCAAGGAAAATTAAGAGGGATTTCAAAAAAGGAATGACAATTAAAAAGTCTGGTGTAGGGATTCCATGTTAAAGTATCTTTTAGGGATAGTCATAGGCACGTGAAAACATGAGTGTTTTTAAACCGGACTTCAAAATAGATAGGTTTGGGGCATGTCTAAGATCTTCCGGTAGTTTGTTCCAGTTGTGTGCCGCAAAGCTACTAAATGCCGCTTTGGCATGTTTAGTTTGGACTCTATTAGCTGGCCTGAACTAATAGATCTTAGAGGCCTGCTTGGTTGATATTCTCTATTCAAACATATCAGATAGGTAGTCATAGAGTTTTGAGTAACCCTCACAACCCTGAACCTTACCATCAGGTCATTGAGTAGTTGCTTTGTTTGTGTGCTGCTGTAGCTGAAGCTTTCGTTGATGGTATGATACTCTGCAACAACGCCGTAGTCAAGGAAAACCCCTTCAGCAGCACTCCCCAGGGTGACATCATATCCCAGACTTATGTCTCCTTTCATGTCAAACATGTAGCTTTTCCCATCATGCTTAAAAGGACTTTCTTTAAGGACTTTAAGCACCTGAAACAAATCCAAAAGCAAATGGACATACTGTACATCAAAGTTGAATTTAGTGCTTCTGAATATTGCAAAATCCACAGTTCTTGGTGTGAATGAAGTAATTACGCTAAATATTGAAGGAACTGATAAAAGTTGTAACGCAATTTCATACTGTCTTTACCTATTAAATTCACCTGTCACATTAATTTGTAGCCACTTTGGAAACATACACTGCTCAAAAAAATTAAGAGAAAGTAATCATCACAGTATAACACTAAAGCAACTAAACTTCAGGAATATCACTCTGCCCAGTTAGAAAGCATAAGCGAATACGAATCAATGTGACCAGTTTTGGTGAAAATAAAAGTGACAACCCCAAAAAGGGAATAGTTTTGATGGTGGTGGCCACAGACACTTGCTCTCTCCTTATCTTTATCCTTCCTGACTGATTATTCTCTAGTTTCGGGTTTGGTTCCTTGTCACTATTGGTAGCATGAGGCGGTACCGGCAGCCCATTCAGGTTGCACTGCTAGTCCAACACCTCCAGGGTGGCACATCCATATGTGTCTTGCAAGAAGGTTTGCTGTGTCTTCCAGTAAAGGAGGAGATACCAGGAGACAGGCTGTAGAAGGGCATCAACCCAGCAGCAGAACCGGTATTTGCTCTTTTGTGCGAGGGGGAACAGGAGGAGCTCTGCCAGAGACCTACAAAATGACCTCCAGCAGGATACATTTTGGTGTGAGTTTGAATCCAGCCCTCAATTGTTTGGTGATTTTATTTTCCATTGACTGTCACATCATTTTGTTCTCAACAAATTACACAATTTACAATAAAGAATTTGATCTTCAGTATAGATGTCCCCTTAATATATTTGAGCAGTGTATATTAAACCAAAATCCAGTTCCACTAGTAATTTTTTACAAGATGGGATATATTAGAGAACAATTGATGTCCTGTAGGCATTGTGGAGGTGTGCAGTAGCTACCTCCCTGGGTTGAAGGGTGCCTGGTGTCTTGCAAGACCTGTTGCTGCAGATATCAGCCACTGCATGGGCAACAGCACTGACAGCCATCCCCACACTAAAGACTTGGTCTGCATTAGTGCTGTTTTTCAGGATCTCTGCAGCTCTGCCTGTGGATTCATTTAACAAGCTGTAGAACTCCTTAAGGAAGGAGTTGTTCTGTACAATATCAGCTCTGTCACTCAGACTCATCAGATAGCTATAGAAAGAAGCCAGATCCCCTCTTTTAAAGGTGAAGCCCACCACGTGGCTGATATCTGGTTGAATACTCCCGAATATATCCTTGGATGAAGACCAGCTGTCACTGGCTACCCAAACCCTCTCACCCAGCTCTGATCCTGGACCCTGGCCTTTTAGTTCATCAAACAGGTACATCATGTGAGTAGGTTTGGTGAATGACACCACCACCTTGACCTTGGTGTGCTTGCGGATCGTGGCAGCTGCTCGACTAATTGCTGATATCATGTTAGGGCTGGTCAGTGAATCAGGAAGGATCTCCTTGAAAGCCACACATATCTCTGAGGCAGTGGCATGGGAGAAGAAGCTGTCCAGGGCAGAGCGACCGTAATCTCCGTCAGTGGTGACCACGCCCACCCAAGTCCAGTCATTGTTGCTAAGCAGCTGTACCATGGCCTGCGTCTGGTACAGGTCGCTTGGCACAGTCCTTAGGAACATGGGGAAACGGATCTTGTCGCTTAGAATGATAGCAGTGGATGCGTAACTGATCTGTAATGATTTCAAGCCAATAATGATTAGGTTATTTTGTCATTCATCTCTATCTGCATCTGCTTGATTCATTTCACGCAAGCCTTTTTTACTATCATTAAGTTTATGACACTTTTGACTGCTTACCTGAGGAATGAGCTCCAGGTTAAGATTCCTTGCAACAGCAATGGTTACCTCAGAGTTTGAGGCTCCTATTAATGCCTTGATAGGCACTGGACAGTATGAGGCATTGGACCCTCCCTCACCCATCATCTATGTAAATAAAAGTATGAGGGTAAATGTAGACACACTTTTTTCTAATGGATTTATATAGACCTTGGTAAATAACATTGGTAAAGAGTACAAACCCATTTCCAAAAGGTTGGGAACTGCGGAAGATGCTAATAAAAACATAATGCAATTATGTGCAAATCATTTAATTCCTGTATTTGTTTGAAAATTGAAAAGAAAACATAACACATTTTGAACTAGAGAGGTAATTACTTTTGTTGAAAAATACACGTTAATTTTGAATTTGATGCCAGCAAGATGTTTCAAAGAATTTGGAACCAGGGCTTGTCTATGCCTGTGTTGCATCAGCTCCTCTATTAAAAACAATCTGTAAGCTTTTCAAAACTAAGCAGACCAATTGCTGTAGTTTTGAAAGTGGAATGATTTCCCATTCTTGCTAAAGATAGGATTTCAGATGCTCAACAGTTCGGGGTCTCCTTTGTCATCCAAACAGTTTAACTACAGTGCCATGCCACATGTGCAGAATGTGGTTTGGCGTTGTCCCTGAAAAAAACATGGTCTGGATGGCAGCATATGTTGCTCCAAAACCTGTATATATTGTTCAGCATTATTGTTGCTTTACCTGACTATACCATGCACACTAATGCACCCCCATACCATCACAGATGTGGACTTTTAAACTGTGCACTAATAACAAGCAGGATTGCCCTTTCCTTTCATGGATGAGGACACAGCATCCATTGCCAAAAATAATTTCACATTTTCATTTGTCAGACCACTGGACAGTTTTCCACTTTGCCTTAGTCCATCTTAAATGAGCTTGGACCCAGAAAATGCAACATCGTTTACGGATCTTGTTTATATCTGGTCAATCAATATTGGTTTTTGGCCCTGTCCCATTTAAGATTGTGTTAGAGTTAATTTATTTTAATGATATATGTACCATGGGTAGATAAGATCCCCAAACTCTTTGCAGTTTTATG
This sequence comes from Novumbra hubbsi, assembly GCA_016801125.1. Lineage (NCBI taxonomy): Eukaryota > Metazoa > Chordata > Actinopteri > Esociformes > Umbridae > Novumbra > Novumbra hubbsi. The sequence continues at coordinate 33,241 of JACXGK010003636.1, forward strand.
TTGATAAATGTTATTCCTAAATTGTTGTACTATTTACCCATAGAGTCTTTGACAGAGTGATGAACCCCATCCCAATTCTTTCTTCTGAAAAACTCACTCTTTGGGCTGTTTTTTTAGAGTGGGTATGCATTTTTCAAGGAACAATAAAAAAAAATTCTTTCAACATTTGATATGTTGTCTTTGTACTATTTACTATTGAATATAAGGTTCATTTGCACGTTTTTGCGATTTGTTTTTATTACCATTTTAAACAGCCTCACAACGTTTTTAGAAACAGGGTTTTAAATATCATATTAGTGGTTATATATTTGTAAATCCATAAAAAGCCATTCATAAACAGATGGAAAACAATAAGAAATAATAGTGAGTCAGTATTTTACCACTTATTAACCATTTTCAAATGCATGAAAGAAAATGTATAATCATGTATAATTATGTTCAATGGTTGCACAGATATAAAAAAAGAAATCACATTTTGATCTGTCTATTTGTGCTGTCTCAGAAACTAAAGGTTTTGGTTCATGATTGGTCTTAACCTACATTTAAAATCCAGATGTTCTGCCCAGCTAGACATTATTACATCCTAAAGTTTCTAACTATATCATTACACCACTACCAACCTTGGGTTGGTAAAATGTTTGAAAAAATATATATCTTCTTTATAACCTCCCTAAATTGACTAAATGTCAGATAAATTGAATACTATCCAGTTGGAAGATAATTGTATCTTGCAGTAGCCCTTTATGGAAACATATGAATTCATTATGTTCCCCCACTCATTTATTCAGTTGGTTTATAATGGGTTTACAAATGTTATAGTAAAGTTATTATTACTCTCTTTCAAACCCTTTACAATGTATGTTATAAAGTGTTACTAAAGAACGGTTACCCCTAAGAATCCAGCTGTAGCCTTCAGTGCAGTGGTGACATCAGAGCAGGAGTCATAGATTTGATACCCAAGAGAGATTCCCAGCGCAGTAAGGACAGGGGATTTGTTGGCCGACTCCACAGCGTGGATCATAGTCAAGGCTTTGATGAACCCGTCTTTGCTGAAACTGTGTGTGTGAATGTATGTGTTAATATACAGTATGTAGGCAAATTAGGCAAAAATGTGTTTACCTGTAAGAGCAAATCAATTATTCCATACATCAGGGGAGGGCAAACTCTTTGGCTCGGGAGCCACATCAGGATTTTGAAATTAAATTGAGGGTCACATTTTTTTTGGTAATTGGTTAATCATGAATTATTTGCAGACTAGAAAAGAGCAAAAGTTAAAATATTTATCTACTGTAGATACCTTATAATGTGTAAATAAATGTAATTCTGACTCAGATGTATAAGAATGGGCTGGTGAGTTGTTTTTTAATTCCCCTTAAAACTATTTTATTACCTTCAGCGGGCCAGATGAAACTGCCTTGTGGGCTGTAGTTTGCCCACCACAGTAATCTGTTTAACTTTTTTGCTATTTCCAGAACAATGGAATAATACACTGCTCAAGTAAATTAAGGGAACACTTAAATCACACATCAGGTCTTGATAAATAAATTATATTAAAGATAAACATTTTGACTGAACAATGTGTAATTCGTTGAGAAGAAAATTAGGTAACAATGTTCAATGGAAACCAAACTCACCAACCGACTGAGAGCTAGATTGGCTCCCAAATAACAATACCATCACAATTCTACAACCTCCAATCACATTCAGTGATGGCCATCACAGCCCCAAGACTAAGACTGAAATAAAAATAATCACTAAATAAAAATAATCACTAATAATACTATAAAATACTTTTTACAAGTATTTTTTTCATTTTTGTTGATTGTTGGCAACTGTGGCATATTAAATACAGGTAATATATTTACGCTGTCACTCAAACAAACTGGCACCCGTGGTCTTTCACATTCACTGTATTCTTTAAAAAATACCACAACTTCCCTTGGTTCGTATTGGCACTTACTTGTCACATTGTGTTGGTCTGGGCACTGAGGGATCTGCCGGTACCTTTACTTCTCCATGGATCGGAAAGAGTCCCCCAATGATGACATGTCCTGGGGCTGTTGCTCCTGCTGATCTGCAGTCGACCACTATGGCACGGCCTGTCTCCAACAAGGACAGGATGACTAACCGGTGAAGCAGATTGCTTATGTGTGTAATCATGACTTTCCGCTCTTACTTTCCAATTCACAGTGTCTGTATCCTATCCCACTCTGACTCTGTCTTTTTCTTCCTCCAGATCCCTTTCTCTCCTCCTGTGTCGCTTCTGGTCTCTGCCTCTGTTGGTCTGTCTCTATATGCTCTTCCAGCAGAATGACAGTTACCTGGCAGCATCTTTATAAAGGCTCACCTGTTGTTCCTCCTACCAGCCCCGCCTAACTGTGTCTGACAGACAGTCTGGCCTGCCTGCAGCTGTGGGGGACAATCAGAGTGGATTTCTAGAAGGATTTAAAAATGTCTTGTTGAAAGTGAAACAGAGAGTTTGCTGTCAATTCATTTCTGGTTGGCTCACGAAACCTGTGTTTATTGTTGGTTTTTTTTTCCAATTAAGTTTATTGTTTATTGAACTATTAAGCATGATATTTCAGATATGAATTGATAGAATCTGAAGTAGGATTTGAATATGGTTAATCATCCTCATTGTATAACACTGTATAATAAATATTGTACACAGTTATTTTGTTTAACATTTACTGTATCGGATCATTGTAATTTTTCTGTTTAGACTGCCTGTTCTGTTTTTCTCTCTCCGCTGCCCTTTCAGTGTTATTGTAAATCCCATTCAGTTTTTTTGGTTTCATTCCGTTTCTTGTTTTTAGTTTTGTGTTGAATGTTGATGATTGTTGCCACCTGTTCCTCGATTGCCCATTAGGTTACCCATACCCTAGTG
>JACXGK010003637.1:0-11683 GCA_016801125.1 Novumbra hubbsi
TGACATTCTCCCAATCTTCTTCTGGATCATCCAAATGCTCTCTAGCGAACTTCAGACGGGCCTGGACATGTACTGGCTTCAGCAGGGGGACACTGTCTGGCACTGTTGGATTTGAGTCCCTAGCGGCATAGTGTGTTACTGATGGTAGGCTTTGTTACTTTGGTCCCAGCTCTCTGCAGGTCATTCACTAGGTCCCCGGTTTTGGGATTTTTGCGATCTTGTGATCATTTTGACCCCACGGGGTGAGATCTTGCATGGAGCCCCAGATCGAGGGAGATTATCAGTGGTCTTGAATGTCTTCCATTTACTAGTAATTGCTCCCACAGTTGATTTCTTCACACCAAGCTGCTTACCTATTGCAGATTCAGTCTTCCCAGCCTGGTGCAGGTCTACAATTTTGTTTCTGGTGTCCTTTGACAGCTCTTTGGTCTTGGCCATAGTGGAGTTTGGAGTGTGACTGTTTGAGGTTGTGGACAGGTGTCTTGTATACAGATAACAAGTTCAAACAGGTGCCATTAATACAGGTAACAGGTGGAGGACAGAGGAGCCTCTTAAAGGAGAAGTTACAGGTCTGTGAGAGCCAGAAATCTTGCTTGTTTGTAGGTGACCAAATACGTATTTTCCACCATAATTTGCAAATAAATTCATAACAAATCTTACAATGTGATTTTCTGGAATTTCTTTTCTCATTTTGTCTGTCATAGTGGAAGTGTACCTGTGATGAAAATTACAGGCCTCTCTCATCCTTTTCAGTGGGAAAACTTGCACAATTGGTGGCTGACTAAATACTTTTTGGCCCCACTGTATGGCGGATTATAGGATTGTAAATTAGAAATAGTTTAATTGATAAATATGAATTCATATTCTATCATTTCAGAATGATTTTTGGTTATTTAAATATTGTATACACAAACTGAAATAACCACAGTGGAATATAATATTGAATGACTAGAAACAGTTTGCCTAAGTTGCATACAGAGGAACAGCGGACAGCTATTGTGCTATTGTTTTGTTTCCTTCGTTAACAGCTTTTACTCTTTTTCTAGGAACTCCAGCGACGCTGCAACACCCTGATCTCTCTAATCGAAAAAGAAAATATGGAGATTGAGGAAAAGGAGCGTGCTGAAAAGAAGAAACGGACCCCCAAAAGTCAGATGGTAATTTATCCTACCATTTCACAACAGTATACAGATTTTAAGATCATTACACAAATAGGTTACACAAATATTTTTACAAAAAAACTGTCTGGGAAAGTATGAGTAATTGGTTGACCATCTTTAGGATTGTGAGCCATGTTATCATGAAAAATGTATTAGTGTTTTTGTACATTTGAACAATTATTAGTAGACATGCATTTGATTTAATTATGATGTAATTTGTATTCATAGGCTCACAAAAGGAAGGCAGATGTGTCTTCAGAAACAACAGGACGCAAAGACAAGAAAGCAAAAGCCTGAAGATGTAATCTTATATTTGTAGATCCAGCTATACCTTTAACTAGTGTGATCATTTGATTTAAACACACAGATCAAATTTTGATTTGGCCCATTATGACAAAGTAACCATCAAAAATGAACAAACTTAACATCAATAGCTGTAGTAATGTTTGTGAAAGTGGCTTCTCATTTTTAAGAATTTTTGTATTACTCTTTTTGCAATAGTTTGATGCACTTTGAAACTCAACATGCTTAATATATATCTGTTTATGTGATAATTTTTTCATGTTTTGTGTTGTTGGCATGGTGGTAGAATAACACACTTTGTATGTCTGTATTTCTAATTTTTGCACATTCAGTTTTTTTATGTATTTGTTTGACACCTTATTTTATTTTACTATCTAAATGTTTCCGTTATACACCTTAAATATCCAATTTATTTACACATTATTAGCTGTTTTTATATTAAGTTTTTATTTTCATGATTGTTTTTAAATGTTGTTATTTCAAAAAATTGTGATGGTTGTATTTCTGTATTCCTCTTCTATTTTCATGTTGACATTAAACAATATCAACCTTGCCCAGTTCTTTACCTTTTTGGAAGTAACTTTTTGTCACACAAATCTTCATATAAACCTACCGAATTAATAGTCGACATGACTGGAAACCCAACAGTAGCTGATAATACTTTTCATTAAGATCTAGGAGTATTAGAGGTGTGTGTAATATTCATCAATGTGTGACATGCGCCTTCCTAAAGAGTTGACAGCAGGCTTCAGAGGAGCTACAGTATATTTGTAAACATGTTTTATAGCAATTACAGCCTCAAGTATTTTTAAGTATGATGCTACAAGCTTGGCACAGCTATTTTCTCTCATTCTTCTTTACAGGACCTCTCAAGTTCTATCGGTTTGCATGGGGAGCATTGGTGCACAGCCAATTTCAGATCTCGCCAGAGATGTTCAATTGGGTTCAAGTCTGGGCTCTGGCTGAGCCACTCAAGGACATTCACAGAGTTGTCCTATGTCACACGTTTGTTATCTTGGCTGTGTGCTTAGGGTTGTTGTCCTGTTGGAAGACCCCCCCGCCCCAGTCTGAGGTCCATAGCGCCCTGGAGCAGGTTTCCATCAAGGATGTATCTGTACATTGCTGCATTCATCTTTCCCTCAATCCTAACTATTCCCAGTTCCTGCCACTGAAAAACATGCTGCTACCACAATGCTTCACTGTTGGGATGGTTTGGCCAGGTGATGAGCGGTGCCTGGTTTCCTTAGGCCCCGCTCATGGGGCTTGGCATTCAGGCCAAAAGATCTTTGTTTTATCAGACCAGAGCATTTTGTTTCTCATGGTCTGAGAGTTCTTTTGGCAAACTCCAGACGGGTTGTCATGGGCCTTTTATCTTAGGAGTGGCTCCCGTCTGGCCACTCTTCCATACAGGCCAGATTGGTGGAGTGCTGCAGAGATGATTGTCCTTCCGGAAGGTTCTCCACTCTTCACAAAGCAACGCTGGACCATTGGGTTCTTGTTTACCTACCTGACTAAGGCCCTTCTCCCCCAATCGCTCAGTTTTGGTCAGGTGGCCAACTCTAGGAAAAGTCCTTGGTGGTTCCAAACTTCTTCTATTTACAGGTAATGGAGGCCCCTGTGCTTGAGACCTTCAATACTGCCTACATATTTCTGTACTGTACCCCTAACCAAATCTTTTCCTCAATACAATCCTGTCTCAGAGATCTACAGACCAAAAAAGTAAATTGCTTTTTAGTACCGCAATTTGCTATTAGTAGTATTGTTAGGGTTGCAAATGTTCAAATCTGGTATTTGAGACAGAAAAGGTCTGACTAGGAAATCTTGGCAACAATCCCGTTTTGTTAATAACTTCTTGAATTTAATAGTGATTTTGGTAGTAAATGTAATTTTCGTATATACGGGTTCACTGTCATTTCCATGCAGGGATAAAACGTAGAACTAATTGGGGGCTTCCTGTTGTTCTTCTTTCATAGTCTTAGACAGAGATAGTTCCGACCACCGGGTTGGCCTGTCCAAGACGAGGGCGTGTGTGGTTTAGACTTACACACCCTATCGCTGGCGCTCAGGCTGGTCCCAGCCTCTAGGCGCTTGTCCATCCTTGCGTTGGTCCTGGGCAGATATACTATCTTAACAGTCGCCAAAACAGGCCCCACATCCTTGTCCTTGACTTCTGTGGTGTGGTTATGAGTTTCTCTGTATTTTTCCACTGCAGTTTTATATAGTGACACCCAAGCTTACTGCTCAAACTAGATTTGCACAAAAATTTTAAAAGGTTAAATCAACCCATCCCTCATAATCCGACTTTTCACGCCAACTAGGCGTGACTATACAGGCCTAAATAAAAACAGAAGAAATTAAGAAATGCAAAGGCAAATAAGAAATTTGATAGTCCCCCTTTTGACACCTGATAGGTGTCCAATAGCATGTCATCTTGGTTTCATATACGATTCCCAATCAATATAAATGTAGAATGCAGTTATAATAGTGATAACATTAACATTAATTCAACTGTTTCAACACTGATTCCAGAACTGGGGTGATGTGATCTTGTCACTTCTCTTAAGACTTAATTGGAAGACCTTTGAAGAGGGCATTGCAATAGTCCAGTCTATTTTTTATTATGAAAGGTCTTACTTAGGCAATATTTCAAAATGAGAATAAGACGTTTTGGTCACCTTGGCCAAATAGAATTTGAAACGTAGGTCAGAGTCAGTGATTACATCCAGGCTCTTTACAACAGGTTTGATCAGGGGAGCCATCTTACCAAGTTTCATACTGATTTTCTCCCTTTTGATTTTGGAGCCAACTAACAGGATTTTCATTAGTTGCATTCCATAGGAAAAAACATGAGAATTATATTTGGGTCTTCCAAATTACTAAAATACTCATTTTGATGTTTGCCAATTCTCATTGCAAAAAAATGCATATTCAACACGTGCATATATTGAATCTCCCTTCTAAAATTAGTTATTCATACGAGTACAGCTATTGTAATCATTTGGCAAAATTATATGTTTTACTTTTACCTTTTTCCAGTTTGTCTTGCTAGATATGTGAAAATATCTGTAACATCATACCCTAACAAAATGTTATGCTCTTCTGGTTAATTATTGCGGAATTGACACAATCATCGTTTCTTCAATTTGGCCAAAAGCTCACACCTGAATACCACTTTAAAACAATGTTGTAAAAAAGATATTTACACACCAATCAAGCAGCATGAGTATGCTACTGAATGTGCCTGGCTAAGACATTTTAGAATATTACACTGGCTGATTAGGACCCCTGGCTGGCAGTTTTCCTCTTTCAGGATAATTGTAGTTTATCTCTCTAAACTCAGTGGGTAGAGAGTGGGAAGAATGTGAAAAGATGAGTGTACCTGCCCTCTTGACCAACACTTCTTAAAGTGGAACTGCAACGAAGAAGCAGACATCTTTTCATTAACCTAAAGATGAAAATATTCCTGTTGATTGATAGGGCGATGCCAGGTCATTAACATCATGTGCATTGTTACTTCTCAGTGACAGCTACAGTATCAGTGGTAGCTTCATGTCAAATTAACAGATTAATACCAGCTATCCAAAAAGGACTTCAAACGAACCAACAAAGCGATGCAAAGTTGGGTCCTACTCTATAGCCCCAGGCTTTACAAATTAATTTGACAGTACAGAATACACGATCATGTCCTTCCACTCAATCACCAATCAGTGTTGGGCCAATGGCTGGTTTCGAAGCCCATCTATTGCCCCCAGATTCAGGGTTTACAGAACAAGTTATATTCCTGTGGTATGCTAATGTCATACCCATCATATAAGGTCTCTTATACAGTAAACCGGGTGGTTAAAATCCTGAATGCTGATGCTGCTTGACAGTCATGGTATACAAATAAATACATAAAACAAAAAACATCCTTAGTGCTATTTTACGTACTCTATGAAAAGTTGTTTTTTAATGATTTAAAAGGTAGAGACTCCTATCCTCCAAGGCAAGTTGGTTTCACCATTGAAGTGCCGGGTAAGAGAAGATTTAGGCATTGCTAAAGGCAAGAAAGAGATGCTCCTCTTGTTGTTCAGAAAGCAAGGACCATAGCCTTGAAGTGGATTTGAGCTTCAACTGGAAGCCAGTGTATTGTATGCGTGAAATAACACTTTTCTGGAAACTGTTAGCTTCTGGCTCTTTTGCAGAATAATAATGGATCCAGGTCAGAGGAAAAGCATTCTTTGTTGTTTATTCACAAAATATAAAGTACATGTCTTTCCTAGATGTTCATCCTTCGTTCCATCTCTCTTCTTGGACTTTTCAGATGTCATTGTTGTAATACGCATATGTCTATTAGACCAAACCTTCAGCACATTCCATCCACATCTGGCTGTCGTCCCATCACATAAGTATATATATATATATATATATAAAATCCTAACCTGACAGGGTCTGGTGTAGTGGCACCTCTTGAGTTGTTCGCTCCACACACACGCACTTATTTGTCTGGGGCCCCTTAATAATTGATACCATCTGTTTGCTATACAATATCTCAAGGTAGCCAAGTTCCATACCCTTGTGTTGTGTTCTTCAACAAGAGCATATAATATGAATGCCTATTTTATAAAGAAAATACATACTTTCTCACCACAAGTACCTGCAAATACTGCTTGATGTTAGCAAAGAATAACAGTGTGCGTCTTTGATCATGCCATGGTTTTTTTGCACTCTGGACACCGGATATGTCAACCACGTTGGTTTAAAAGAGCAGCTTAGTCTCCTCAAGGTTAATCGTGGGGTGGTTGGCTGACATCCAAGCAGAGATTTTGGCCAGTCACCCAGAGAAGTGTGTTGTCATCTGGGAAGGAAGAAGTAAAAAGCTGTGTCATTTGCATAGCATCTGCATAGCAGTGACAGAAAAGACAGTGGGAGGATATGACAGAGCCAAGATACTTGGTGTATTGGGAGAAGAGGTCCAGGAACCGAGCCTTAGGGAACATCAGTAGTAGGAACCAGCACGGCGGACACCAACCCATTCCACGTCACCTGGTAGGAGTGGCCTACCAGGTTGGAAGCAATCCAGAGCGAGCAGGCTGGAACGCCAAAATCAGAGAGGGTAGAAAGGAGGATGCTATGGTTCACAGTGTTGAAGGCAGCTGATCAAGAATAACTCTGATTGTTGCTGTTGATCGCTTTTGCAGGTTTCTGGCTGTGTGTCTATGGAAGCACTTTGTGGCAAATGTAAAAAGGGCTTTATGAAATAAATCTGATTTTGATTAGATCAAAACAGTAATTTATATTGATGAAAACGTTTTCCCTTACGTCAACCTTAAAGGCCTTATACATGTGGAGTTACACAAATTATGATGAACAATACAAATGTATTAGAACAATTAGATAACAACAAAAACAACAAGATAAACTCACCCCTTCCCAACACTTTTGAACAATAAGTTCCAGAACCAACAGAATTTGAACAGAAAACCACATGGCATTCATGAAATTCTGAAATGGCATCTTTGCTATAAAATGGTCTTTACTTAAAGCTATTGAGCTTGACAACAATCCCTATTTGACAATTCAAACAAATTGATTAAAATAATTTACTAACATGAGGCATGTGACCGCTTACATGTCGTGTTAAATTAGTCACAAAACCTTCAACTTAAGACCAATTTTTGCATAAGTATTCAAAAGATCCCCCTAGATTTATTTTGAGGGGGTAGACCTTCTGGACATCCTAGACCCATGCTTACACTGCTATAAACATTATGGGAACACGTAATCATCACATTATAACACCAAGTCAATTAAACTTTAGGGGAATAAACCTGTCCATTTAGGAAGCTTAAGCGATTGTGAAGCCATGTCACTTGTTCTTCATTGAGGCATATTGTGTGATTTAAGTTCCTTTGATATTTTTAAACCGTGTATTGGCACTTCCCAAATAGATACACGGGTGATGCAATGTTTATTGCATGCTGTTCTCTCCCACTAAGACATGTAGTTGAGGATGCTCAAGGTTTACAGCTCATTGTTTAACCTCATTTACCACCTATGCTTGTCAATAAGCACAAGACTCTAAGGCCGGACACCTCACTCTCCAAATGGAGGCTGGACTCCCTGAGGGGGTGTCCACAAGCGGTGGGGGGGGGGCAGGAACACATCCACCACCATGAACACAAGGGCCCCTTGGACGTGAGACTAATTCCCTTTCTTTACTCCTTCTTCAGCGCCATCATCAGGTTTGCAGAGGGTAGTTGGCCTGATCACAGACGGCGATAAGCCTATGACATCATTGAAATGGAGATGATTGTTGATTACAGGAAAGGAAGGGGCAGGAATGGGGTGAACATCACCAACAAACTGACATGGTCCACATACATTCAGTCAATGTGGAAGATAGAACCTCAGTGCCACTTCCCCCTTAGGAGGCTACACATTGTCGCCATGTTCTGCCAAATCTTCAAATAGTTTTAAAGCTGCAGCATCTTAACATGGTATGGAAATCGTAGCAATCTCAAGCACTTTAGAGAATAGTGCAAACAGCCAAGTTGATCAGCAACACAAGCTCTGTCAGTTAAAATCTCCCTAAAAAAGACCAGCCACCCAAGCCATAGACTATTGCAATACTGTATATACTATCGCAAGGCAGACATGGTCAAAAGACTGTTAAAACATGATAGAATGTTAATGTAAATTGATGATCATACTGTATCTACATATTTTGCACTATCCTTTCCTATTGAAAGTACACACTGCCCACTCACACATTTACTCCATACATACATTTATTCATACAGAACACACAGTGGCCTCTAAATGTATTTGGATTACAGCCCTTACCGGCATTTGAAATGATAAAAAATGATACGGTTAAAGTGATGTCACCTTTAAGTGGAGGGTATTTTCATCCTTATCCGAGAAAGTATTTAGAAATTACCTCATTTTGCACATAATCCCCACATTTAGGCTGCAAAAAGTAATGGGAAAGATTAAAACAGCGTACAAGAAAGAAGTCATGTTTAGCAATTGGTATCATATCCTCTTGCATACAATAATTGCATGAAGTCTGCAACGCAACGCAGAGACATCACCTGATGATTGATTATTTCCCTGGAGATGTTGCATCTTTTCCTGTTTTGAAAAGCATGCTTCAGAGGTGGTGATTGACTTGTCCTGTCAAAACCTTAAAGGTTTTGGCCCATGAAAAGCTTTCTTTTGCTATTGTTCTTGCACTGTTCTATATCAATTTACAAGTAAAAATTACTAGGACCTTTAGGCACTACCTATATATTTGACTGTAACAAGGTTAAACCCCCATTTCTGTTGGAATAATCATTTTATTTGTTTAAATGGTAAAGCAATAGCAACCTGCACTGATCACTGACATTAAACATACTGTGAAAATCCCATTGCCTCCATTTTGGAAAAAGTTACACAATATGTCCACATGGTGGCGTTTTAACTCTGTCCTATAATAGGTGATTGCATCACCATTGTTGAAGCAAGAGACTAGACTGTATTCATCCTGCCATTCCAAAATTGTTTAGAAACCCAATATATTGCAAAATTGCTTTTTTAAATGCATATTATTACGTTTTTAAAACGCAGTCATTCAAACTCAACACCTTTATTCCAAATGAATGATATGTGCTGCTTCAGATTATGCAAATGTGAGACGGTTTAACATGATCTGATTGTGTATTATGTGGCCTTTCAATTTATACTGTAACAATAAAACTAGTCTTCATAATCAACACAGTAATAGTAATGATCACTCAGGTATTGTAACTGTTAAAGTAATTTCTTTCCTGATGCATGGATAATACACACTGCTCCAAAGAATTAAGGGAACACGCAATCATCACAGTATAACACCAAGTCATTTAAACTTCAGGGACATCAATTGGTCCAGTTAGGATTCATAAGTGATTGTGTATCAATGATCCCTGTTTTGGTACAAATGAAACAACATGTGCCATGGAGAGGCCACAGCAAGACAACCCCCAAATAGGGAATGGTTTTGCAAGTGTTGGCCATTGAGTATTGATCTACCCTTATCATTCCTGACTTTCTTCACTAGTTTTGCATTTTGCTAGTGTCTTTGTCACTACTGGTAGTATGAGGTGGTACCTGCAAGACCATTTCCTCTAGGTGGGCACATCCACACGTGCCGTCACAAGGTTTGCTGTGTTTCCCAGTACAGTCTCAAGAGCATAGACGAGATACCAGGAGACAGGCCGTTACACAAGACAACACTGGAGAGGCAACAGCAAGACCACCCGATATACAAGGAGAGCTGGACAAGACCATAGAAGGGCATCCACACAGCAACAGGACCGGTATCTGCTCCTTTGTGTGAGGAGGAACAGAAGGAGCGCTGTCCAAGCCCTACAAAATTACCTCCAGCAGGCTACTGGTGTGCATGTTTCTGACCAAACTATCAGATGCGGACTCCACAAGGATGGGAGGTTGTACTCACAGCCCCGCAACGAGCGGCTCGATTGGCCTTCGCCAGAGAACATCAAAATAGTCAGGTCCACCATTGGTGCCTCGTTCTCTTCACAGATGAGATTGGGTTCACACTGAATACATGTGACAGATGTGAAAGAGTCAGAAGATGCAGTATGGGGAGGCATTTCCTTAGAGGATCACACAGACTTCCACATGCTAGCCAATGGTACCCTGTCTGCTGTTAGGTACCTGGGATGAAATCCTAAGATCTTATGCTGGTGGAGTGGGCAATGGTTTACTGGTCTCATGTGTTCAGAGTGTGTATGCAGTTCCCTGGATGGCAAAGGCATTGATCCTCCATCCAAAGATGTCAAGTTGCACCACAGACTGTCCAGGAGCTCACTGATAATCTGGTCCAGGTCTGGGAGGAGGTTCCCCAAGACACCATCAGCCATCTCATCAGGAGCATGGCCAAGGCTGGGGGAGTAAATTTAAGGCAACTGCCGCAGCAACTTTTTTGCTTGAATCACAAACACTGTAGCCTCGGTTTTAACCACTTGCTGTTGTGACAGGTATTGTTAGTGAGTTTGTGATGGGAAGTCCGGAACTACTGACTACGATCTTTGAATCTCGAAATAACATCTAGTTCTTTTGTTCATTCTACCCGTGGCCGGATGTTTAATAGCTAATGCTGAATATGTCCACTACTGCAAACAGTTCATATTCCAAATGCAGAACTCTTTATGAAATCTATACATTACAGTAGGCTGGCTACAGAAAAGACAGATATTTTGACTGGGTCTTCGGTAAAGTCCTTCTTCATTTTTGTCACATTACAGTTGCATAGTTTATCTCTATAGAATTAAGCAAATTGAGCTCAAATGTATTAAACGCATGAAAATCAAAACATAACTGAAATATTTTTTTACATAAAAAATAAATGCAAGGTTAAAAAAAAATATTTTATTGTATGCATACGAAATTCAATCGTATGAAAAAATATACTTGAACGTGTTATAAGTGTATGCTGAAAAGCCTCTCATGTTGCTTATGCCTAGAACCGGCCCTGGCCAGAACTATGTGTAGTTTGTAAATTCCAAATATGCTTTCATCAGATTTGATCCTAATTATATATACATGTGGTATATATAAACTCGGTACTTTAATATGCGTCACCTAGTTGATTTTAGCAGACATAGCTACAAGGCTTTTATTTTGCATTTAAATATTTTGTTAGATATATTTGTTAGATGTTTTCTGTTCGAGTGCATTGTCAATCAGGAACATCTTATACAGTGGGCTAGTCATTCCATTGTCCTTTTGGAGAATAGCTCAAGGTGAACTGTTGTCTTACAAATGCTCTGTAAGAAGGGAGTCATGATGCATGACAGCTCTCATAAAACTCTGCTCTCAAATCGTAGTCATTAAGAAATAATGAGGCCCTCCGAGATTGCATCAATTGATTAGAGGGAAAAAGGAGGTAAATCTGTAAAAAGAAAGGAAAGCAAAAACAGCATTGCTGGTTTCCCTCTATTCAATAGTGTATGCCTTTGAGGTGACTCTCAGTCCCATGTGCGACTTGGCTGAGGAAACACAAGTTAGAAAGGTGCAGGTTTGAAATGTACTTAGTTCTTGTCCCTGTAGATCGGGCACTGAGATAAATTTCAGCCACAAAGTTAATTTGTTTGTTGACAGGAACCCAATATTTACACCACGTTTGTAATCAACTTCTCAAACAGGTTTGTTTATTCTACTATTCTACTATTTAAGGAGTTACGGTATCG
>JACXGK010003637.1:11783-27664 GCA_016801125.1 Novumbra hubbsi
CGGTTTGTCTCTGTTTAACTCACATTTCATGTGAATACGCTACATGTTTCTTTGTACACCGTTTAATGTTAGTTAGTCCTTTCATTTTACGTTTACAGTTACGTGTAGTTTGTATTTGTTTTGTTTGTGATTAAATACACCTTTTCATTTATACTAAAATGTCTGCATATGGTTCCGCCGCACTACAAGACCGTGACAGTTTCCACAGTTTTGAAATTACTCAACTGAAAAAAGATTGAATGAAATGGCCAAATTATAATTGATTATTGTTTATTTTATACCAATTTACATAACGGTGTACATATTTCATTTTACCTGCCCCAATGGCTTTTACCACAACAATGATGTTAATGTAACGCTTGCAGACATGTCTTACACATTTCTTTGTTTATATATGTATATGGACTAGTCAAAATAACATCAACGATGTGTACAAAGGGGACACAATGCCCCTGAAACTCAAAAAAGCCAACTGAACAGTACATGATAATAGCTGTTTTTTCACTTTTGAGCCCAGTAATAGCGGTAATGAATATGGCCTGTCTCCAAATTATATTGCAACAATAGAGAAATGACACCTAGAACATTTACATTGCTACCTGCCACCTGGTGAGATATGGAGTTAGATATCAGAAAAACCTTTCTAACTTGTTATAACAACATGCATGTGTAAATTGGTATGATTGTAAAAAAAAAAGCTGGGCGTAAAACATAAAACGTGTGTGGGAAATTGGATCATTGTACAAACTTGTGTCAGTAATCTGGCATCTGCAAAGATATGACCTAAACATAGTCCTGCAGAACTGTAAAGCTGGCTACAACAAATTAGACCGCTAGCCAAGTGCTTTACTATAGCGTTGTGATTCCTGATTTTATGTTCAAAGTAAAATTCCATTGCTGGTTTTTAAGACAGCATAACGTCATTACGCCAGTAGTTTATCATGCGTTCAGGCATTAATTAAAATACTGGTGTGTAAAAATGACAAGGACACAGGACACAATGACAAGGACACAAGGCATATTCCATTCCTTGCATGGAATATCTTTCTGAGCTGCAAAAAAGTTATTTAGGTCAAGACATTCCTTTAAATATTACAGCCTGGCATGTACTATTTAATAGCTGTGTTCTGTTCATCATTCATCCCTAATTCCGAAAAAGTTTGGACAGTATGGATTTGTTTTTCAAAATAAAATTCTCCCGGTACTATATAAAAAAAACTAAACATTATTTACACATGTTTTATTTTGTGAATTGAATTTATTTTTGAAAATATACACCCATTTTTTAATTTGATGACTGCAACACACAGTCAACTGTTTGCCGCTGTGTAACATTACCTTTTCTTTAAATAACACTCATAAAGCGTTTGGGCACTGAAGACAACAGTTGGTTAAGTTTAGCAAGCAGACTTTTCCCCCATTCATCCATTATGCATTTCTTCAGCTGCGCAACTGCTGTTCGTTGCCTTATTTTGCGCTTCAGAATGCGCCATACATTCTCAATCAGAAACAGGTCAGGACTGCTGGAAGGCCATGTAAGCACCCGCCCTTGCTGCTAACACAACCATGATCGCAACCAACCATCCAAGCAAAATGTGGTTTAGTGTTGTCCTGCTGGATAATGCAAGGACGTCCCTGAAAAAGACAGTGTCTGAATGACAGCATATGTTGCTCCAAAATTTTTACATATCGTTCTGCATTAATGGTGCCCTCTCAGATGTGCAAGTTTCCCATGCCATAGATGCACCCCCATACTATGACACAAGCTAGCTTTTGGACCTCACTTAACAGCTTTAACAGTCCTTTTCCTCTCTATCCAAAATGTTGACTTGTCAGACAACAAAACAGGATTCCACTGGCTACTGTCCAGTCAAGCCTTAAGTTTCATCTGTGAACGCAACGGAAACTGACTGACAATGGTTTACCAAAGTACTCGGGGGTCCCATGTAAGGAGACCCAATACCGGTTTTGAAGGCATTCAGAAGTGGTTTTCGAACTTGCCCTTTACACACCAAGATTTGACTGGATTCCTTGAATCTTTTACTTATATTGTGCACTGAAGAAGGTGAAATGCCCAAAATCCTACTTATTTATCTTTTGGGAATGTTTTTCACAAAGTGTTGGGTTTGAGCCTCGACCCATCCTTGCTCTTGAAGGACTAGGCCTTTTTTGGAGGCTTATATACTTTGATCAGACCAGACCGCAATCATTCGTGGCCCACCCATATAATGGAATCATAACAACATAATCATAAGGCACACAATTCTCAACACATTATGCTTTGTATAGATTATAAGTGAATGTATGTGGCACATATTTTGGGAGATTCAAGACATCATAATCAAGTGACAACGTCGTCAGCAAAGCAGAAAGTTAATGTCTTGGCTAGCTAGTGAAAGCTTGTCACATCAAAAGCAAAACACATTTGCGGTCCGACAACATTTCTATAGTCTGATAGATTAACCAAACCGGACACTTATTTGTTTAGTTAGCTATGGGCGTTTCCATTCATGAATGAAATTAGGGGAACTGCTAAACTAATTAACCAACTACACCACAAAATACCCAGACTGAGGAAACAACCATTCAAGCTCCACCACTGAGCTGATGAGCTTGCCTATTTAAATATTTTGACAGGTATGCTATTGCCATCTAAAAGGTATGATCAACATTTCACAGCATCAGAGGAACAACACCACACATATAAACGCAGTTTATTTTGTTACTCACATTGATTTCATTATCGCTTTCAAAGAGAAATGACGTTACCAATTTTGCACCACCAAGCAACACAAAACACAGACTCTTCTAAGTGGAGGCCACTTTGGCGCTGTCATTTTGAGTAAAGAAATTATGAAAACACCAAAAAGTCAAACATCCACATCCACACCAAAAAACGACAACATCCACGTGGATACAGTTACAGGTTTTTCTCAGGTAGATTTTGTGACGTTTAACCAACTATTATTGTTGCAGAAACATGGCCGTATATGGTATTCTAAAAGAAGGCTGTCGACCTAAAAGGTTAAGAACACAACACAGAGGTACTTCGCTATCTTGTGCTAATGTGATGTGGAGGGGACCTGCTGAAGGTTTGGTCTAATATAAATATGCTGTTTAAGACATTTGGAGAAGCACAGAGACATCTGGAAAGAACAAGAAGAGAGACACAGAAGGCTGAACATCTAGGAAAGATATGATTGCACATATTTGTAAAGAAAACAACAAGGAACTCTTCTCCTTTTGACTTGGGTCCATTATTATTCTGAAAAAGAGCCAGAAGCTAACACAGTATTTTATTAAGGTCTTTTCGAGCAAAAAGTTCAACCCAGGAGGATTTTTCCACACAACACAAGCCTATCACAATATACCAAGGTAACAGGCTGTTCATTCACTGTAGGGATAAGGAAATATTTGTGCACATTTATGTAGGGTATTATGGGAATTACATTGGACAAAACCCTTTAGGAAGTAAATACATACACAAAATACTCTCGGTACAATTAGCAGTTTTATCACTTGTTTTTATTACAGCTGTATTACACATTCACAAAGAAACAGTGGAGACTCTCTGGAGAAGTTGAAAATACATTCAATACAAGAATGGTTGGGGATAAGAATTTGCATAGTCATCCTATGAAAACAACATATGTTCCTTGTCCCTTCTTAACCCCTGTTCAGTCTCTCCTGTCCTAAAACTCTTTGATTTGTGTCTACCTCCATTCTGACAAAAGGATTAAATCTACATCAACAACTAATTCTTCCTTTCCCACAACATTATCAACACCTCTGGCATTGCTCTTCTGGCCTTCCTCACAAGGACTCAGTACTTTCCATTAATCTCTATACTTATCTAGTAATATACATTGTACAATCTATTAATGCATCAGTTCAGTAAAAGTATTACAACAAGGACGGCAGCTCTCCTGCGTCCTGTGGCTACGCCTTTTGAATAAACACTGCCATATTCTAAAATGGTTAAAATAACATTGATCACCCCCCAAAACAATGCTACCCCTGTTGCTCTGTGTTCTCTCAAACCCAGAGAACATCCGATCGCTGGGACAGTGTCACAGGCATTCTTATCTCCCCAAAGTGAAGTTTCTCTCTCTTTCTACTTCCCCCCTTCTCATAACCTTATTTTAATTCCATGCCTTCACAATCACAACCCCACTAGATCTTAACATTCTTGTCATATATTGTCCACTAGGGGCATACATAAGCTTGACACTTTGCTAAGCTTATTTCCAGATGATGGCTCACTTCTCACAGTGATAGGTGACTTTAATCTTCCAACACCTGTCTTTGATTCATTCCTGTTAACATCTCCTTTTCCACACCTTTCCTCTTTGACCTCACCCTCTCCCAGTCCCCTCCCACCCACAAAGCAGGCAAGGTGCTTGATCTTATCCTCAAGAGATGCTGTAACCCTGTTGATCTTACAGCAACTCCACCCCAGGTCTCTAATCACTACTTCTCTCTCCCTCTGTCTTCTAACCCTGCTAAATCAACTATCCCAGATAGTTGTGCGTCGTCGCAATCCACTTTCTCTCTCACGCTCTACTACTTCCTCTTCTATTAACTCCTTTTCCCTCCTGATTCTGCCTCCTGTTATGGATGTACAGTTTGGCTCAAACGTTTGCACACCATGGCAGAAATTGTGACATTTTGGCATAGATTTTGAAAATATGACTGATCATAGAAGAAAAGAGTGAAGGATAGTGATCATATGAAGCCATGTATTATCACTTAGTTGTTTGGCTTCTTTTAAAATTATCATGATAACAGAAATCACCCAAATGGCCCTGATCAAAAGTTTACACACCCTCAACTGTTTGGCCTTTTTACTGACACACAGGTTAAAATGGCAATTAAAGTTTAATTTCCCACACCTACAGCTTTTTTAATTTGGTGTATGTGTATAAATTGTCAATGAGTTTGTTAGCTTTTATGTGGAGGCACTGAGCAGGCAAGATACTGAGCCATGGGGAGCAAAAAAAAACGGTCAAAAGACCTGCGTACCAAGGAACTGGCACTTTATAAAGATGGAAAAGGATATGAAAAGATGTCTAAAGCCTTGAACATGCCAGTCAGTACTGTTCAATCACTTATTAAGAAGTGGACAATTTGGGGATCTGATGATACCAAGCCAAGGTCAGATAGACCAAGAAAGATTTCAGCCACAACTGCCAAAAGAATTGTTCGGGATACAATGAAAAACCCACAGGTAACCTGAGGAGATATACAGGCTGCTCTGTAAAAAGACGTTGTGGTTGTTTCAAGGAGCACAATACGACGAACAAAAATGAGCTGCATGGTCGAGTTGCCAGAAAGACACCTTTACTCGGCCAGTGCCACAAAAAAGCCCAGTTACAATATACCCGACAACACATTGACATGCCTCGCAGCTTCTGGCACACTGTCATTTGGAGTGACAAGACCAAAATAGAGCTTTATGGTCGCAACCATAAGTACTCTGTTTGGAGAGTGGTCAACAAGGCCTGTAGTGAAAAGAATACCATCCCCACTGTGAAGCATGGTGGCGGCTCACTGATGTTTTGGGGGTGTGTGAGCGTTAAAGGCACCGTTTGTGAAAATTGATGGCAAGATGAATGCAGCATGTTATCAGAAAATACTGGCAGACGATTTGCATTCTTCTGCACGAAAGCTGCACAAGGGACGTGTTTGGACTTTCCAGCATGACAATGACCCTCATCACAGGGCCAAGTTGACCCTCCAGTGGTTACAGCAGAAAAAGGTGAAGGTTCTGGAGTGGCCATCACAGTCTCCTGACCTTCATATCATCGAGCCTCTCTGGGGAGATCTCAAATGTGCGGTTCATGCAAGTCCACCAAAGAATTGCCACCTGCAAGAATTTGAGGCCTCATAGACAACTATTACTAAAAAGACTGCATGCTGTCATTGATGCTAAAGGGGGCAATGTGCAGTACTAAGAACTAAGCTTATGCAGACTTTTGAACAGGGGTCATTTAATTTTTTATTCATTGCCATGTTTTGTTTTATGATTGTGCCATTCTGTTATGACCTGAAGTGGAATATTAATCCCATAAGAAATAAAAGTAATGTGTTTTGCCTGCTCACTCAAGTTTTCTTTAAAAATGGTACATATATTACCAATTGTCCAAGTTTCTTAGCACAACTGTATATCTGACTTGATGTATTAATTGACCATACACTGTATCAGTCTAATCTAGTGGTACATTCAAGAAGACACTTCTGACAGAGCAAGAGGAATGTTTGGGATCATAAATCTAGAGCAAAAGGATCTGGTTCCTGCTATCATTGTATTGTTCTAAGATCATTTGGAATTGGGCCATATGGGGGCACCTGGACGAACACAGGATAACGAGAAGATACAGACAGGGCCAGGAAGGGAACATGTAACAGTTGTGCATTGTTTTGACACACACCCAGACTGTATAAGTACTGATGATTGTCCTCTGTTAAGTTAGAGATACTTCCCTGTCACTTTGGTGATAGGGAACAAGGCTCTCCTTGCAAGGAAATTTTCAATAAACTGTTAATTGTGCAATAATCTTTATTTCTTACCAGCCTAAATTATAATATAGATATAGGAAATCTGCCGTAATACTTCTCAACCCTACCCTCCTCTCTTTCCACCTCTGACTGACTCACTAAGAGCTAACAGAACAGGGCCAAAGGCTGCCGAGTGAAAGTGTAAGAAATCAAAACTTCTAGAGAACCTGTCATTTTATTTGTTTTCTTTCTTTCTATTACTTATACCTCTGTTTCTGCGGCTGAAGCCAATTTCTATCACTCTACATTTTAAGCATATGCCTCCCACTTCAAGAAACATTTCGACAACCTGTCTTCTTGACCTTATTTCTTCCTTCATTCTCCAGACCATCTCTGTAGACCTTTTAACTTACCGTCCTTTCCTCATCCACTGGCTGTGTACCCTCGGACTTCAAGTCAGTGTCGCACCCCTCCTCAAGAAACCAACTCTTAATCCCTTTGATGTCCTAAACTCCCTTCTACATTTTCTTTTTTAAAGACTTATGTGTGCTGTTTCTAAGCAACTCTCTTATCTTTCACAGAGGCTCTCTGCACTGCCCAAGCAAACTCTATTCCCTCTGTACTTATCCTCCTTGATCTTTCGGCTGCCTTTGACACTGTGAACCAGCAGATCCTCCTCTCCACATTCTCAGAGCTGGGGTTCTTAAGTTCTGCCCACTCTTGGTTTGCATCCTACCTGGCAGGCACCTCCTACCAGGTTGCATGGAGCAGGACTGTGTCTGTGCCATGCGCTCTCACTACTGGTGTACCCCAGGGATCAGTTCTTGGCCCGCTCGTCTTTTTCACAAAGTCACTTGGCATTGTCATATCCGCACATGGCCTGTTCTATCATTGCTACACCGATGACACTCAACTTTTCTTGTCACTTCCCCCCTCTGATTCCCAGGTTGCAACACGCATATTTGCATGCCTCAGCTTGGATGTCAGCCCACCACCTCAAACTTAGCCTTGATAATACGGCACTGCTCCCCCCTCCCACCACAGATAACTTTGAAATCACCTAACTCTGTGTCACGGTTATAGTGAGGTGCAGAACCAAAAGAAACACAAACAATCAACCACACCTAAAGTGTGGCCATAGTCTAACCTAAGTAGGCTCCCCAATCATAGTCAACTGAACACAGCTGCTCTGACTGGGGAGCCCACAGCGGCATAGAGAAGGCCAGAGGCCTCTCCAGGTGGCATGCCCTGACTGCGAGCCCCAAAGCATAGAGGAGGCTAGGGGCTCCAAGCCAGGACATGACAGAGCCCCCTCAAAGCGCAGCCTCCAGGCCGCAAGAGTCAAACGGGGGGGGAGGGTGGGCAACGGCGGCGGCACCGCCAAGGGCGGCAGCGGCGGTGGCTACGCAGGGGGCGGCAGCGGTGGTGGCTCGTCCGGGGGAGATAGCGGCGGCGGCTCGTCCGGAGGAGGCAGTGGCGGCGTCTCAGCTGGGCACAGCAGCGGCCTCTCAGCTGGGCACAGCAGGGGTGGCGTCTCAGCTGGGCACGGCAGGGGAGGCGTCTCAGCTGGGCACGGTAGGAGCGGCGTCTCAGCTGGGCACGGCAGGGGCGGCGTCTCAGCTGGGCACGGCAGGGGAGGCGTCTGAGACTGGCCCTGGGGGCAGGACACGGGACACTGGCCCTGGGGGCAGGACACGGGGGACTAGCTCTGGGAGCAGGCAACGGAGGACTGGCCCTGGGAGCTGGCAACGGAGGACTAGCTCTGGGAGCAGGCAACGGAGGACTAGCTCTGGGAGCAGGCAACGGAGGACTAGCTCTGGGAGCAGGCAAGGGAGGACTGGCCCTGGGAGCAGGCAACGGAGGACTAGCTTTGGGAGCTGGCAACGGAGGACTGGCCCTGGGAGCAGGCAACGGAGGACTAGCTCTGGGAGCTGGCAACGGAACGACAATGGTCCGACG
Source organism: Novumbra hubbsi (assembly GCA_016801125.1). Lineage (NCBI taxonomy): Eukaryota > Metazoa > Chordata > Actinopteri > Esociformes > Umbridae > Novumbra > Novumbra hubbsi. The sequence continues at coordinate 20,241 of JACXGK010003637.1, forward strand.
TGGGGCAGGTGCTGGGACGTGGGCCGGTCGTGGAGCTTGTGCTGAGACGAGGGCCGGACGTGGAGCAGGTGCTGTGATGTGGACCGGTCGTGGAGCAGGTGCCGAGACGTGGGTCAGACGTGAAGCAGATGCTGGGACGTGGGCCGGTCGTGGAGCATGTGCTGGGACGAGGGCCGGACGTGGGGCAGGTGCTGTGACGTGGACCGGTCGTGGAGCAGGTGCTGAGACGAGGGTTGTACGTGAAGCAGGTGCGGGGACGTGGGCCGGTCGTGGAGCATGTGCTGGGACGAGGGCCAGACGTGACGCAGGTGCTGTGACGTGGACCGAACGTGGGGCAGGTGCTCTGGCACCGGTGGTTATCCTAGCGGACCATGGAGCGACAGCTGTTCGCTTCCCACCGGTGGTGCGACGAGCAGGGGCCCCTACTAGCCCCCCCAAACAAATTGTTTGGGGGGGCCCCTGGGAAGTAGCTGGGCTGGGTGCCAAGATAACCCTTGGAACTCGGGTTGAAGGTGGACTTGTCCACCCCCTGTTGACACCCCAGCCTGGATCATCATATGGAAGATCCCAGTCCTCATACTCTGCCCCTGAATCGTCAGAGGAGAGAGAGTCGGATCCCCAGTCTCCCAACCAGGTGTACTGCTCTCTCCCCCGACGCTGCTCGTCAAATGTCGCCGGTTCCATGTGGTGGTTGATTCTGTCACAGTTATAGTGAGTGATAATACGGCACAGCTCCCCCCCCCCCCCACCACCACAGATAACTTTGAAATCACCTAACTCTGTGTCACGGTTATAGAGAGGTGCAGAACCAAAAGCAGACCTTGTGGAACGTAAATGGTGATTTAATCCTTACACACAAAACAAACTACACAAACTGTAAACGTAAATGACAGGTGCTAACAAACATAAAACGATGTACAAAGAAACGTCTAGCGTATTCACTGAATATAAGGGTTAAACAGAGACAAACCGTGAGCGTTGTGAAACACAAACAATCAACCACACCTAAAGTGAGGCCATAGTCTAACCTAAGTAGGCTCCCCCATCAGAGTCAACTGAACACAGCTGCTCTGACTGGGGAGCCCACAGCGGCATAGAGAAGGCCGGAGGCCTCTCCAGGTGGCCTGCCCTGACTGCAAGCCCCAAAGCATAGACATAACATACATTCTACTTTTGAGCAGGGGTCTCAAACTGGTTCCACGGAGGGCCGAGTGTCTGCAGGTTTTAACTCTCACCTTGTACTTGATTGATTAATTATGTCACTGATTGGTTAGGTCTACCCTCATCTGGTTATTTAGGTCTGAACCTGGAACCAATTTACAGGAAAAAACTAAAACCTGCAGACACTCGGCCCTCCGTGTAACCGGTTTGAGACCCCTGACTTAGAGCATCAATGCTTATCCTTGATATACTCAGAGTATTTTGTTCTTATTGCCTGTACACCTCAAACAAGTTTTTATTGGAAATGACCCCCATAAGATCACAGATCCACCACCTTATTTTACAGCAGACATGAGGTACTACTCTGCATAATGCATCTTGATCTCTTCAAAGAATCAAAGAATGATTGTACAAGGCCATACAAACTTAGGAAATAGTTTTTGCTACATTTTGCATTTTTCATTCATTTGTATATTTAAGGGGTATGTGAAATGGGGGATCTATATTAATAGTACATCCACCGGGTATTAACTTAGTGTGACGTTTTCGTTTTGCTAACACTATCATCTGTTTCAATAATTTTGACGGTGACTGTAATGTTGAAGCCTGTAATTAGTTCCACTTACCATTCCTCCTACTCATGACACTCCCAGTCAATATCCTGTGGCCTCCACTGGCTTGTCTCCCATTGACTTTTCACTATGCCTATTTTTTCTTTTGTATTGTTCAGATAACGAGAAGTACTTTTCTATATTCCCCCATATGCTTTTCCACCCAACCATTTGCTGTTCTACCCTTTGGCATCCTGTAACAAATGTATTACCTGAATTGAAATACAACATAAATATACTGTGGTATAGACTTTACCACCTTGTCTTGTAAAGGGACTCTTTTTAAATGTACACCTGTTGACATTCACCCGAAGCCCAAACCTTCATTAAGCCCCTCTGCTGTGCGCCTTTGAAATCAGGCAAGCACCGTTGGACCTCAGGTTTTTAGTCATGCACAGCAGCATGGGACCATACTGGGTCACTTGTCAGTTAATTTAAAAGAGAGCCCTGCATCTATTCTCACAGCAGATGCGTTCTGATCTGAGGAAAAGGATTTCTGTATTACAGAGGCAGCGGAGCTCTAATTTTTAAACCTGTAAAGGTGCTTGAATTAACCTTTGTATTCAGTCGCGCAGTGATTCCACTTCCCGGGGCAAGACATGGCCCAGATTATTCATTACAATCCAAATTACTCCCAGTCCAAGAGCCAGAATGGCATTCCCACTTTTTCTGCCTGTTAAATGAGCTGGAAATCCAATCTCACAATGTATTTTTGAGGAGGGAGTAGAAATGTATCATAACTCATTTCCTCAGATTTATTCAGCAAAGAGACAAACAGAGACCGGGTCAGACAGATATAATATCAAAATATGGTGGAAAGAAATGTTTCTGATTCATAAAAACATACAGTATTTGATCAGTAAGCAAAGCAATGCATATCTTTATATTTATTCAAAACTCCGAACAGAAGCCCTGTTAAATTTCATTTCAAGCCATCCTTGAAAAAGGCTAACCACAACCTCAATCACTGTCCCCATCTCACTTCCTGGTAAACTATAAAATGGTCATCATTTCAAGATTTCTGTATCCGTTTCAGACTATACACATCTTTATAATAAATACATACTTATTCAAAGATATTTTTTTGTTTATTTGTAGAATTTCCTACATTCAGGGTCGGTTCTAGGCATAAGCAACATATACAACATTAACTGCTAGGGGGCCTCTAACCACTAGGGAACCACTGACCAATGAGGGAAAGGGGGCCCCAAATCACATTTTCCTTAAGGCTCCCAAAAGGGTCGAGCCGGCAGTGTCCACGTTGTAGAACAATAGTGAAGACATCAAAACTATGAAATAACGATGTGAAATAACTCTGTGAAGCATTTATTGGGCCTGCATTCTGAGGAGTAGTTAAAGGTGCACTATGAAACTTTAATGCCACTTTAATGCCACCTATCGACAGTGGATCTGACACTATCATTACTAACTATAAGCATACTGACCGGCCTGAAGCAGTCACATCCAACAGTCGATGCTCGAGCAGTGAACACAGACTTAAGTTGATGGGCCCTTTCCATGTCTACAAAACACAGAAAAAAAAAGCAGAAAACAGCTAAAAACGTCATCAGAGCTACCTATTGCGTTAAAAGCATTGCCATATTTCAGAGACTTGTTGATGGCATTCTAATGAACATGAAACCAGAATTGTGCTAGGTCACGCTGAAACTATAATATGCACACTTTGATCAGTTTGCACAAGGCTCAATCTAGCTAAAAGGCAATATTGTTGCTTCCTCCAAGCAATATTTGCTTATGCATTGGTCAAACTACCCACAATATATGTTTGTTTTTCTCAACATTTTGCAGAGAATACCAGGTTGTAACCAGCAAGAAATGTATCAAGTAGTGTCTGCTTGAACACAAATTAACTAGCTAATGCTTGTCAAATACGTTGGCGAATCCTCCCTAAAGTGTATCTGTGCTCATGCAAATAAAATAAACAAGAACATAAAATTATTTACTGAGTTGAATAGTTGTTTCTCAGTCATCATCATGTAACACCTTACACATTGCTTTTCTTGACAATCTAGCCAACAAGCAAAGGAGGTTATTTAACCTACTTGTCAAGTAGAAAGGTAGCCAACTCTGAATCACTGTTTACACAAACCTCAGCTCTCACCATCAAATGCAAAATGTACCATTGTTTTAATCTATGCTTTGTCTTATGACCACATTGCTTCCATCTAATTTAGTTCCTGGAGCGTTTAGCATAGGATACATATACCCAAAACACCTTCACCTTACTCGCCTTCAAGGAAATACAGTACACATCTATGAACATCTACATTTTACTTGCATCCATGGTGCTCGGGAATGTGTCAGTCCTGACTCTTTGCCAGATAGTTATTTAACATTAACTGTGGTTAAATGTGATTAAGGGTTAGAATCTGATATTTTAAATGCTGCATAGGGCACTTTCATTTATACTTAAGAAACTTTCAAAGATCCAGATTTTTTGGTTTGACTGATCATTATGTCATAAAGTAAAGAAAGATTCGTGCTGAACGAAACAGCAAAACATATAAGCGACTTACAAATAACATGCAGAGTATCCACAGTGAATTGGAATTAAACAGACCGTTCATGTTGTTCACGTTGTTCACAAACACAAACACAAACACAAACACAAACACAAACACAAACACAAACACAAACACAAACACTAAACCACACCCGAGGGTGGAAAAACCCTAAACTAAATAGGCTCCCCAATCAGAGACAACTGATCACAGCTGCTCTGACTGGGGAGCCCACAGTGCCACAGAGATGGCTAGAGGCCTCTCTGTGTGTCATGTCCTGACTGTGAGCCCCAAAGCATAGAGAAGGCTAGGGACCCCCAGCCAGGACATGACACTCAACCGCATTAAGAAATTCCACAAATCCGTTTTTAACAAGTCACACCTCTCAATTCCAATGCATTTTAAGTGACTACCTCATGAAGCTGGTTGAGATAATGCAAAAGAGTGGTAATGGGTGCTTACATTAAAGAATGTAAACATGTATGAAATGTAGGTGTTTTGACTGGTACTATACACTTTCAAAGAAGTTGATATACATTACTCATACCTAGAAATGTTGCCTAAAGTATTTTTGGTAGTCTTACAAAATTCACAACCTAATGTTTGGGGAGAAGGTCTGCTGTGGTTCCTTATGGAAAGCAGTTAGATCAAACACCTCCTGTCTCACTCATGTTTCCCCCTACCAGTAAGCAAACTATATGATTTAAGCAACTCCATTGGAAAACCTCAGGATATTGTCTCATTTAAAGATCCACTTGATACGTTCTACTGTATATACAGTTGAAAAGCAATCTCATCCACGTTTTATATGTCGAGGTATACCACAAAGAATGTGGTAAAATGATTAAACTAAGTTTGAATTATGCGTTTGATTGATTGATATAAGACGCAAAAAAAACTCTGGTATGCGAGAGAATCAATCAATGCTATAAACCATATCATTATACATGCTCAGGACTAGTGATTGACTGTCTTCTCATGAAATCTGTGGGTAAGGACAAGTGGAATTATTCATACTTAAAATGTTTTTTTTCCACTTATATTAAAACACAGCATATTATATGTTGAAATTCTTTTAATCGTCTACTTTAAATGAAAAAACAAAATTGTCATTATATTACATATAGTCAATTCTCAGCACACTCAGCGCCCTTTTAAATACCTTTTATATCTGACATTCCTATAAGCTGTCTAGTGGCTGGAAAGCCTGATGGGTGATGTAAATTGGTGGGTATAACCCCGGGAGCAGGGAGGCATTGTCAGCAGGGATTTTCTGATCTTAACGTGCTATAGCAAGTCCCTAAGGGGTTTTGGTTGTCATGTGAGGGAGAGTGCCCTCACATATAGATGAGACAAGGCTGTAGATACGGTAAAGGAGAGAATGTTTTGCAGTTAGAGTGCAGTAGAAGTTTTAAACTGTAGCATGACTCCATCCCAGAACTTGTTGCAATTACTGCATAAAAAATATCACAGTTGACTGCAGATATTGCCATTTACTGCAGGTTGTTTGATTCACACTGTGGCTTGTGCTGTGGGCTGAGTTTGCCATTGTACATTAGAGTATGAATACCCTGCTAAGAAAAACCTGAGGGGAGCCGGGGAACATAACACGCATTGGTGAATAACAATGCCATTCATTTACAGAAATCTGCTGTGAAAGGGGATGATGATGTGGTTGCGCATGTGTTTATGTCAACTAAGTCTGGTAAAATGATGTCACAATACTGTCTAACTCTTGCTCTCCAGGTCTGGATTATATTCTCACCCACTGCAGATTCAATTTAGCCAACAAATTCTGCTTAATCATTTTGGCACAGAGCGCATTTGAAACCACAGTGCAACCTGATATTGACTGATCACATTAAACAGTATTCTCAGACACATGCAACTGGTGAAAAATCCAACAACATATTATACAGTAATGGACAATATTTACAGCCCTATCAAAGGGGTACACCACACTGCCATCAATGCCCCCATAGGGAAGTCAGACAATGCAATGCTTTATCCCACAAACAGTGAATAAATGGACGGAATGACTACACTGTCAGGGTCACAACTTCAATGTATCAATGTATGTCCATATAAAACCAACAACAACAAGCCATGGGTAACTGCTGATCTTAGGGGCCTACGTTGTGACAAAGAATGTCTTCACTCTGCCAAACAGGATGGACTTGAGCCCTCTATAGGGAGGCCAAGAAAAAGCTTAAATCAGAAATTAGGTCAGTCAAACCCAAGTTTAAATTTAGACGAGAAAACAGTGTTTATTATAGCATTACACAGATTACAAACTACAGACTAATGGCACCCTTTGATGCAGTCTACTTCTCACTGCAGAATATAGTAATTTGTTCAGAATAAAGTGATTTGAATGCCATTTTATCACAACCTTAAAACTCCCTCAATGATGGCGATGAGCAGTCAGTCAGCATGTTGCTTGGTGCGGTTAAAATAACCTTCATTTATTCTTCTTTAGAGGTAGTAGTTGATTTCACACGCATAGAGACTAAAAAGATGACATTTTACATATCAAAAACTACCAATTTTGCTGCATCAAGATATACTATATTCATAAGGAGATGTGTACAGGATGAACTCACTTTAAATCAATGGTTTAAATTACACATTACCTACTCAAATCCTATTACCTTAGGACTTAAAGTAACATTGGGTTCCCCCCTGGGGTTAAGTTTCCCCCTGGGGTTAAAACGCCCCTCTCCCAAATCTATAAAGACAACATTTTCATTTTCACTGGCTACCGCAACTTGAGAAAAATATTATTTATTAAATAATGTTTTATAAATTCTATTGATTTCTATTTAATGCTTTTGATAATGTGGATCACACAATCTAAACGTTTTTGATATAAAAGTGAGTTAAAATAAAGGTTTACCATGTTTAGTCTGTTTGAATAACACAATGTTCATTTGGAGGTGAGAAACTAACAAATTGCACCCAGATATGCACCAAACAACTGCTTGGATAATGTGGTCTCAGGGATGCTTCTAAAGCTTACACCCAAGTCATGTCCTTGAGTGGCCAACCCAAAGCTTGGAATTGAACCCCATTGAACATTTGGGGGGTGTCAGGGTTCCACCCTACCTGACTGTTGCTGGCCCGTTGGCTG
>JACXGK010003637.1:27764-43784 GCA_016801125.1 Novumbra hubbsi
ATATATATATATATATATATATATATACAGACCTACTCCTACACTCCTGGACGTGTGCCTTCATCGATAATCCGAGTGCAACATACCACTACTACTGTTACCACTACGGATCCTTACGTCTATCCCCCTCAGGAGTTGTTTTCCTCAGTCGTGCAATTGGATCCACACCATCGCCTGTTCACGAACAATCCTTACAGGGGGAGGCCTGTAAATTACAGTTCACCAATGACTCCCCATCCAATATGATAAAGATTGTGAGAATTTAGAATGGGATAATCTACCTAAATTCATAGGCGCAAATCGGGCACTGACATTTAAATTTTTGCTTGTGTGTTACTACAATGTTGCTTTGACCTCTTTGGATCATTGTCAAGCTTCTTTGTATTCACTGACTGCAGGTAATCTCACCATATTTTCCTATATTTTGCTCACTCCACTATTTGTTATATTTTAATAAGATTCCCAGTCCTTGCTGTTAAGAGGAATCCCCCCAACATGATGCTACCACCAGCCTCCATTGCAGGGATGGTGTGTCTTGAGGCATATGCAGTAATAGGTTTTCATCACACTTTCAGTTTTGGCTAAAAAGCTCTATTGTGGTTTTAACTAATTAATTCCCAAATTGCAGCTGGATTAGACAAGTTTTGAGATAAAGCCTTTAATATGCAATGCCTGGAGGGGGTGATGGAGTTTCCACTTCCTGATTTTTAATCCAACTGCCCCTTACTAGAATATAGTAATACTTGCATGTTATGTTATACTGAGGGCCCTAGGAATGTCAGTGTGCACTGAGACTAACATAAAATAACAAAAATAATGAAATCCTAAAACAATAAAAATGTCAGAAATAAGACTTGGTTAGGGGTCTAAATATGTTTTCAATCAATCTGTCCAGTTAGGAGGCATACGTTTTTAGTGCAAATACAAGTGACAACAGGTGCACTAGAGAGGCCACAGCAAGACAACCCCCAAATAGGGAATGGTTGTGCAGGTATTGGCCATTGACAATTGATCTATTCTTATCCTTCCTGATTATTGCAGCCCATTCAGGTTGCACAGGTATGTGGCTCCTCCGGGATGGCACATCTAGATGTGAAGTCGCAAGAAGGTTTTCTGTGTCCCCCGGTACAGTCTCAAAAGAATAGAGGAGATACCAGGATATGGGCCATTACACTGGGACAGTTGGACCTCAACCCAGAAGAAGAACCAATATCTGCTGCTTTGTGCGAGGAGGAACAAGAAGAGCACTGTTAGGCGCCTACAAAATTACCTCCAGCAGGCTACTGGTGTGCATGTTAGAAGATACATCAAGAGTGTGGCATGAGGGCCCAACATCCTCTAGAGGGACATATGCTCCCAGCCCAGGACTGTGCAACATGATTTACATTCACCAGAGAACACCAGAATTGGCAAGATTGGCAGGTCCACCACTGGCGCCCAGTTCTCTTCACAGATCATCATCATCATCAACGACATCAACCAGGCAAATCCTTAGATGGTTGAACAAACCTCCACGTGCTACAGTGACTGCTGTTAGGTACAGGGATTAAATACTCAGATCCATCACTGGTGCAGTGGGCCCTGGGTTCCTCCTGGTTCAGGATCATTTTCGGCCTCATGTAGCCAGAGTGTGTAGGTAGTTACTGGAGGATGAAGGCATTGATGCGCTTGACTGGGCCTCAAGTTCCCCAGACCTGAATCCCTTTGAGAACCTCTGGGACTTTATGTATCTGTGCATAAGACACCACCAGGAGCCACCATCTGCTGTCTTATCAGGAGCATGCCCACACTAATCAGGGGTGCATACAAGCACTCGAGGGCCATGAACATTACTGAGTCACATAATGATTTGCCGTAAGGCAATTCTCCACAGTTGGAGTTTGAATCCAGCCCTCAATGGTTGGATTTGGTTTCCATAGACAATTTTGTTTCTCAACAAATTACATTGATATTTGAAAAAGACTTGTTTATAAGTAAGTTGCCTTGAGTTATTTAAATACAGTGGATCAAAAAAGTATTTAGTCAGCCACCAATTGTGCAAGTTCTCCCCCTGAAAAGGATGAGAGAGGCCTGTAATTTTCATCACAGGTACACTTTAACTATGACAGACAAAATGAGAACAAAAATCCAGAACATCACATTGTTGGATTTGTTATGAATTTATTTGCAAATTATGGTGGAAAATAAGTATTTGGTCACCTACAAACAAGCAAGATTTCTGGCTTTCACAAACCTGTAACTTCTCCTTTAAGAGGCTCCTCTGTCCTCCACCTGTTACCTGTATTAATGGCACCTGTTTGAACTTGTTATCAGTATAAAAGACACCTGTCCACAACCACAAACAGTCACACTCCAAACTCCACTATGGCCAAGACTAAAGAGCTGTCAAAGGACACCAGAAACAAAATTGTAGACCTGCACCAGGCTGGGAAGACTGAATCTGCAATAGGTAAGTGTGCAGTAGGCTGAGTGTGAAGAAATCAACTGGGGGAGCAATTATTAGGAAATGGAAGACATACAAGACCACTGATAATCTCCCTCGATCTGGGGCTCCACACAAGATCTCACCCTGTGGGGTCAAAATGATCACAAGAACGGTGAGCAAAAATCCCAGAACCACACGGGGGGACCTAGTGAATGACCTGCAGAGAGCTGGGACCAAAGTAACAAAGCCTACCATAAGTAACACACTACGCCGCCAGGGACTCAAATCCTGCAGTGCCAGACGTGTCCCCCTGCTGAAGCTAGTACATGTCCAGGCCCGTCTGAAGTTCGCTAGAGAGCATTTGGATGATCCAGAAGAAGATTGGGAGAATATCATATGGTCAGATGAAACCAAAATAGAACTTTTTGGTAAAAACTCAACTCGTCGTGTTTGGAGAACCAAGAATGCTGAGTTGCATCCAAAGAACACCATACCTACTGTGAAGCATGGCGGTGGAAACATCATGCTTTGGGGCTGTTTTTCTGCAAAGGGACCAGGAAGACTGATCTGTGTAAAGGACAGAATGAATGGGGCCATGTATCGTGAAATTTTTAGTGAAAACCTCCTTCCATCAGCTAGGGCATTGAAGATGAAACGTGGCTGGGTCTTTCAGCATGACAATGATCCCAAACACACAGCCTGGGCAACGAAGGAGTGGCTTCGTAAGAAGCATGTCAGGGTCCTGGAGTGGCCTAGCCAGTATCCAGATCTCAACCCCATAGAAAATCTTTGGAGGGAGTTTAAAGTCCGTGTTGCCCAGCAACAGCCCCAAAACATCACTGCTCTAGAGGAGATCTGCATGGAGGAATGGGCCAAAATACCAGCAACAGTGTGTGATAACCTTGTGAAGACTTACAGAAAACGTTTGACCTCTGTCATTGCCAACAAAGGGTATAAAACAAAGTATTGAGATATACTTTTGTTTTTGACCAAATACTTATTTTCCACCATAATTTGCAATTAAATTCATAAAAAATCCTAATCCTAATTACAAGCCTCTTTCATCTTTTTCAGTGGGAGAACTTGCACAATTGGTGGCTGACAAAAATACTTTTTTGCCCCACTGTATGGCACCTTGAGTTTAAGAGCAATACAGCAAGTATTGGGGTGATGCTGCAACTGTTAATTTGAAAAAAATCTCTAAATAATACTTCACATATATTTTTTTATATTCCACACCAAAAAATGTTAAATACCAAACAAAATATATTTTGTTTAAATTCAAAACATGGTTAGACAAATCGTCTATATTTGTTTTCCCACCGAACAAAGCATTTAAATCAGGGAATTCAACCAAAATATCTAATCTGATATTGTTTATCTGTACTGTCAAAGCACAATCCGTATTGATTCAGCAATTTGTTTGTGAAGTGGGGATAAATTACATTTGAGCAGTGCAAATGTATGGGTAGAATTTATTTTCCCCCCATCAGGTTATTGAAAAGTTGAAGTTGAAACGCTCAATCTATTAGGTCTGCTCATTGGTATGGTTTCAGCATGCAGGCTGGTCTAAAGTACATTGGTCTAAAATTGCTGAGAAATTATCCTAGCTCAGCTACCTTAGAACCATTAGTGAGCTATAACTACAGTAGGAAAGCAAAGAATACCAGGCATTACAAAATATGAAGGCATTGTCATTTCAGGACCACTGGTACTTCCTTAAGTAACACTTTCTCTGCCTCGTGAGGGCTTAATGTCTGCTCAGTAGGTCAATATTCATCATAGCAGACTTCAGCAGTACTTCAGCCATGAAGTTCAACATAAGGAATTCGATTTCATAACAAAGTAGTTTTCTAAAACAAAATTAATAGATTGCTTACTTTAGACTTTTACATGATTTGGAAATGTACCTTGACATGTGTTCTACCTAGACATACTGTACAGGTGGTCTACCTAGATGTGACATAGAACATGTAACAGGTGTGACTGTTGCTGATTAGTTCAAAGATCCATGGTTTAAGTCCAGGTTAGGGCAAAAAGGACAGACTCAATGAAAAAAGTATAGTATTTTTCAATGGAGCCCTTCCCTTGATGGTGTAATTACTCAAAGTTGACACATTTGATCAGGTAATGTATGTATGTAGTTTTACTCTTACCACAAACAATGCACATTCAACTTTCAAACTACCCTTCTTGTGCCACCAAGTGAGTATTCTGAAAGAGGTAGGTCCTTACATTAAAGGGTATTTCTTTATACCTTTTTGATTTTCTGATGGTGGAACCCTAAATAACGAGATTAATATATCCAAAATGGGGATAACGAGGTAGTAATAGGCTTAATTCATGGTTTCTGTTTTCACTTCCTACTACAAGAGTTATAGCTTTGAAACAATCTGTGATCAAAATGGTCAGAAACAAAGTCAGTCTTTTTCTTGTTTTGAGAAATGTGAGAAATTGCCAAGAAACTGAATATCTTGTACAACGTTGTGTACATCTCATTTTACACAACAGCACTGACTGTCTCTACCAAATAAGAAAGAGGAGGGGGAGGCCCCAGGGCACAATTGAGCAAGAAGAAGAAAAATATATTAGTGTATTAGTTTTAGAAACGGGGGGGGGGCGTTCCTGGAGTGGCGCTAGAAGAAATGTTTTTAAAAGGGCTGTTGAAGTGCTTTTAGGGTGTTCTGAGGCGAGCTTACACCAAAGATTTACAACAATATGAGATTCAAGTTTTACTACTTGCAAAAACTGTGGTCTGCAACATTAAAACCTGCTAGTTTACTCTTCTTCTCTTCTGTATTTCTGTCAGCTTCTAGTGGCGCAGCTTCGTGCTTCCCTCAAAGGAACAGGATTTCAAAGTACCATCTTTAACATTTCACTCATATGGCATTTACTGAGTAAACCCTGGAAAATGGTCACTCACTTTCTTAGTATTATCCGTAAAATAATTTATTTTCCCCTTAAAAGCATTAATTTCTCTTAGGGATACATCGTGAACGCCTTGTTATGGCAGTGGTTACACATTTACAAGAGGGATATTCCGCTGAAAAGCAATTTAGCGTCCAGCATCCAGACCCACATTAAAACACTATTCAATACAAGTGGCTTTGTTGACATGACTGCAATACAACTTTGCCAAAGCATATGAACACAAAATAGCCTATACAAAATAACATAAACAGTATTTTACAGCCTGACACCTGCCACTTGACAAGCGGTTCAAAACAACGCGATCTGCTTGCTTTTAGCTGAGACACCGCTGCAACTTTTCTCTGCAACATTATGGACCGATCTTGTTGTGACTTTAAATTCTTCACTAAACATTAAACCTCCTGTTTTGTTCAACTCTAAGGAACAGCAATAATGTTCCCAGGTCAAATTAACCCGGTGTATGTTTAACAGCCTGAAAGTAGTTAAAACATACTCTCCATAAACTTTATTTTTAGCATGATTAAAATTAATCAATATTTAATGTAATGCATTTTGCCCCCTACATATTATGGTTTACTTACAGTAATTCACAGATTTTCATAAAAACATTTGTAAACATGTTTTTCTGTTATACTAGACATTCACTTATTTAGACTTTCCAAAATGTTTGATATATTTTCTGTCATAGGGGCATGTAGATTAATTCAAACAAAACATCTCTACTGTTCCTGGTCAAATTTACCCTTTCAACTCAAATCACACTAAATGACTTATAAGCATTATTATACTAATATTATAAGTACATAGTTTTGTTTTTACAATATTTAGAACAGAAAGCCTGTCAAAGAACGAAAGGTGTTTCTGTGTTTGTCTATTAAGCAAATAAGTGTTAGGATGCCACTAAGTTTTGTGCAAATTATTTTTTTGCAGGTGGTGCTAGCAATATAGAAGTTTGTATTTCTGAGCATCTGACTCATACGCATACACCCTTAACTCAGGCATTGATGGTGTAGGTGTGTCCCCCTCCTGGATCTTTCCTCACCACGACTACAGCAGCTGGGGTTCTTGGCATGTGCTGGCTTCTCTTAATGTGGGGTGTCACAAGTGTCAGAAAGTGCGGATAGGTGTTTAGATTCTATCACTGTCTGTTTGTCTGTGTGGTTGGAAAGGATTAGGCAATCGCATTTTGTCTCATTGTTTGAAAATAAAATAAATAAATTCCTGGCATTATATACGAGTGGGGCTGCAAACACACGAGTAAAATTGTAATGAGTCATTTTCTGTTTACATGTTCATTACACTAATTAAGCCTAGCAGAAAAGATTTTATGCCCCAAAAATGAATACAAGTATCTTTTCAGTAATTTTTACTTTTAAATTTGACCCCCAACATAGCAGGAGGGTTAACATCATTCATCCTTAATTGGTCTATGAATAAAATAAAATGTGAAAGCACAAAACACAGGTCCTCAAAAAGTCTTTAATTTATCATAATAAAGGGCATTTTTCTAACTCGGAACTATGGGAATTACATTTGTGGAATTCCATGTAAAGTGTGTAACACAGAAAAACAACAAAATCTGCATCACGGCCTCAGTGTGGGACGGAACCAAAAGCAGACATTTTAAAGAAAAGGTGAATTATTCTACAAGACAAAACAAACACGAACTGTACACGAAAACAAAGGGGCTGAAAACACCAACAAAACTAATAACTAACTAAACATGAAACATACCGTGAAACATGTAGCGTATCCACAGACTGGGAAAACAAACAAAACAGGACAGTGAATGTTGGCGATAGGCACAAACCATAAACCACACCAAGTGTGGCTCAAAACCTAACTTAAGTAGGCTCCTCAATCAGAGGCAACTGATTACAGCTGTCTCTGACTGAGGAGCCCACAGTGGCATAAAGGGTGCCTAGAGGCACCTCTATACGTCATGTCCTGACTTTGAGCCCAAAGCACAAAGATGGCCTGGGGCCCCCAGCCAGGACATGACAATCTGCTGCAAAAAGCCTCCAACAAATGTCTATCATTTCTCAGTTCTGTTTGGTTGTACCACAGAGAACTGTCCCATGAACAACAGTCAGTAACATTATTGTTAGCAGTAGGCCCACTGCTCTAACAATGGCTGGTACTTCAGTCAAATTGGTGTCCTTAAGTATATTTTGGTTGGGCTGTTGTGTTAAATTGAATTTGACGTGGTTTTAAAAGTCTTAAAAATCTAAGTTGTTGAAACCCTGGAAAGGTTTTGTCAAGAACAGCACCAATTCAAGTTTGAACGCTACATTTCTAGCGGTTCTGAATAGCTGCTGTTAACTAAATTAAGTTGAATGTCAATTTCTAACGATTTAATTTTCTTGTTCCCTGAGAGACTAATAAATCAGTTGTTTGTGATTCAATTATGTGATTTTTTTGAGGATTTTTGATGATAACAATAGCAATAATAATAATAATAATTAATATTCAAGGCCATTAGCCTAGATCATATTTGATGGTTGGCGGTTTGGGACCTGGATAATGATTAGGGGGGCATTCCTGTTCTACTGTGAAGTGTGATCTGGAAGTTCTTCAGTACTCCCATTTCTTTTGTCAATTTAGGATGTTAAAATACAAGCTGGTTAGCTGGTGACAATGTAAGTTGACAATGTACTGTATTGTACTGTATTCGCTGAACAAAAACGTCCCAATAAGAGACAGCGATGTACAACTGCCTCTAATTGGGGACAACAAAAACCATCAAGGCAGAGGTGCCTAGAGGTACCTACAGGGGGGAAACACTAGTACACGAGTATTTGATCACCTACCAACCAGTGAGAATTCCGGCTCTCACAGATGTTAGTTTGTCTTTAAGAAGCCCTCACGTTCTCCACTCATTATTTGTATTAACTGCACCTGTTTGAACTCGTTACCTGTAGAAAAGACACCTGTCCACACACTCAATCAAACAGACTCCAACCTCTCCACAATGGCCAAGACCAGAGAGCTGTGTAAGGACATCAGGGATAAATTGTAGATATGCACAAGGCTGGGATGGGCAACAGGACAATAGGCAAGCAGCTTGGTGAGAAGGCAACAACTGTTGGCGCAAATATTAGAAAATGGAAGAAGTTCAAGATGACGGTCAATCACCCTTGGTCTGGGGCTCCATGCAAGATCTTACCTCATGGGGCATCAATGATCATAAGAGGGATCAGCCCAGAACTACACAGCAGGGCCTGGTCAATGACATGAAGAGAGCTGGGACCACAGTCTCAAAGAAAACCATAAGAAACACATTACGCTGTCATGGATTAAAATCCTGCAGCGCACGCAAGGTCCCCCTGTTCAAGCCAGCGCATGTCCAGGCCCATCAGAAGTTGGCCAATGACCGTCTGGATGATCCAGAGGAGGAATGGGGGAAGGTCATGTTGTCTGATGAGACAAAAATAGAGCTTTTGGGTCTAAACTCCACTCGCTGTGTTTGGGGGAAGAAGAAGGATGAGTACAACCCCAAGAACACCATCCCAACCGTGAAGCATGGAGGTAGAAACATAATTCTTTGGGGATGCTTTTCTGCAAAGGGGACAGGACGACTGCACTGCATTGAGGAAAGGATAAATGGGGCCATGTATCGCGAGATCTTGGCCAACAACCTCCTTCCCTCAGTAAGAGCATTGAAGATGGGTCATGGCTGGGTTTTCCAGCATGACAACAATCAATCAAGTTTATTTATATAGCACAATTCATACATAGAAGCAATTCAATGTGCTTTACAAGACAAGACATTAAAGGAGAAATAAAAGAGAAATCAAAGGGGCCGAGACACACAGCCAGGGCAACTAAGGAGTGGCTCCGTAAGAAGCATCTCAAGGTCCTGGAGTGGCCTAGCCAGTCACCAGACCTGAACCCCTATAGAAAATCTTTGGAGGGAGCTGAAAGTCCGTATTGCCCAGCAACAGCCCCAAAACCTGAAGGATGTGGAGGAGTGGGCCAAAATCCCAGCTGCAGTGTGTAAAAACCTGGTCAAGAACTACAGGAAACGTATTATCAGTATAATTGCAAGGTTTCTGTGCCAATTATTAGGTTCTGCTATGTATCAAATACTTATGTCATGCAACTACAATGCAAATTAATTACTTAAAAATCATACAATGTGATTTTCTGGATTTCTGTTTTAGATTCCGTCTCTCACAGTTATAGACCTCTACATGCTTTGTAAGTAGGAAAACTAGCAAAATCAGCTGTGTATCAAATACTTGTCCTCCCCACTGTATGTGGTCATGTCCTGACTGTGACCCCCCGGCACATAGAGATGCACAGAGGGCCCCAGCCTGGACGTGACACATATCAATGAATTATTTCAAAAGGTGTGCTGTCGCACAACACATAAACTAAGGCTGGATTCAACACTGTGACAGCAATTCCGGATTAGGATCTAATTGCCAACTTTACCTACTTAGCAATTGTTTCGGTGTAATATATGCAATGCACTGGGCATGGAGGAAAGGTGCCAGTCAGTGGAGATTAAGATCTGCAGTTTACGTTGAAGAAGTCAAGAGATCAAACAAAGCTTCAGAAATCATTCATCACCTGGTGATCATACATCTCAATGATGCATCTCCATGAGTGAAACACTGCTAGGAAACATTTATAAAACATGATGGATCCAATGCTTGATTTAAGATGATATTAAAAACGGATATTTCAAATGTAGAAAAAACTGCTGTGTTGCTTGTGATCTCAGCAAATCTGTATACGAAAAGTGATAATCATTGGGACTCAAACTGACTCCTAACCAATTACGTATCACAGCTCTACACGTTGATGTCCCCATCAAAATACATAATGTACAGTGAAGATTTTGATCTTTAATATACTTCAATCATCGAGTCCCAATGTGTTCCCTTAGTTGTTTTGAGCAGTGTTTCTTATGAGAATGTTAACTTGTTGACCTAAAAAGCATTGTAGGCTTGCTCCTGCTGTTATTAGAGTCTGTTGCAAAGTCCTTGACATACTACAGTATCTGTATGCAGACCGTACCTCCACAGTAATCCATGCTTTCCACAGTTTGTCTCCAAAGACCTCTCTGCCCTCCAGAAGACAAACAAAGGATCTCCATGAATCACTTCAGGATTAGCGCCAACCAATAATTATTCCTACACTCCCTTAGCACTGAAAGCTATTCTAAAAATGTCTATGGACAGAAGCCTGATCGACAGCCAGTCTACCTTATTGGTAAGGACAGAAAATGCTTGGTAATGTCATTTTGTCACACAGAAAGAATTGTTGTATCTATAAAAAAGTAGTGCAACCCCTTCTTTATTGCAAGGTATTTAATTTTAGATATCATTTTTTGGGGCAAATCTTTATTTTAATCTGTAACCATTAAACTCAAATAGAATGTTTATTTTGTATTTAACAGTTACATGTAATAAATTGCTGATACATAAAGGTTTGAATGACATATTCTGGAATTGGGGTTGGGAATGTTTTGGTGATCACATGTAGGAGAGAAATATCAACAAATACGTATGGGTAAATTATGATTATATGATAAAACAGATTTACTATCTTTTCATTTGGGTGTTAGAGTTCCAGAATAATTGTTGAGGGTTGTCTGACTTGCCGTTTGATGATTTCAATTCTGTTATTGTACATTTTTATTAGGTTGAATGGTCACCATAGCTTAGGCTCAGGTGGATTTTTCCCACATATGTCTTTTAGCATCTTATCCAAAGCAACTTACAGTATTGAATGCATACCTCTGCCCCACCACAATCACGGATAGTGCTTTTTTTATTAGTGGATAATATTGCTCACATAAAATGAAGTGTTACCAATATGCCTTGCCAAACAGGCAAGTCAGTTACATATTCATGCTGTCAGTACATGCATGCCCTAATCCCTCAATACAAATGAGGCTGATATTCTGCCTTGTCACGTCCAAGGCTTATAAAGATTATTCTTGAACCACATCGAATGCTTAAATAGATTAAGAAAACCAATACTGCATACTGTCCTGCTTTAAAGTAAGAATTAAAAAGTGACAGGGCTTTCATATTTTGTGTTGTATCTGCTGATAATGAAAATGTGTATGGCTTTATGGCATCTCTTAGGGGAGGTGGACCACTACACAATCATGATTCATTAATTGTCTACCTCCAGCGGTCTAAGCCAATGCCTCCGGCTCAATTGTACATGTATACATTAGCCATACTGCACTTTCAGCAGGAGGTCTCTGTCTTTCACTACTGTCCAATAAAGCATACACATTTATAAGTAATGGTCTATCTTCCTTGGAATAGTTCAAAGTAGGTTATACTGAAAACCACTGAATGAGTGCAGCTAGTTCAGCTATGGAACCCGAGTGGGCATTGGCACAGCGTTGCATCATCTGACGCCGGAATCGCGCATACCAGTCTCAGATTCGTAATCTAATATGGCGATCAATTTAAGTTGGTCAGGTTACTCAGTCTGTCTGCTACTTGACTGGTTGTTTTGCATGCGGTTGCTAAACTCTCGAGTTTTTTGCGAGTTTCGTATTGTACATTTCCTGGTTTATATCCGGATCGGCTACAGAGAATTTGTTTCAGACCTCCCATTCAATTCATTTTGGCTTGTCAGGATCTGGAGGTTTCATGCGCTTCGGGGGGTTGCACGTAACTCATAACAATTGTACGACTTTGTGCTGGAGGCGAAGCTGCAATCTGTGCTGCATGTGTGTGGACGCCCAGCAGCGTTCGTAGGGAAGATGTGAGGTTTCCATGCCCATGGATCTGCTCATGTTTGGCCTCAGAATGTAGCTTTGTAAACGGTTTGATTTTGATAGAGGTGGATTCTCAATTGCTGCTGGTCTGAAGATGATAATCATTATGGTTTTGGGTTCCTTCGTTTCCAAGACATTTGGAACCATATGCCACTACAGTTCTCACCGCTAAGCGCGATGATGTGTTTATCGGGGTATGTTTTCTGTCCACGTCTTCCCTTTCTGCATTTCGCTCATTAGACTGTCAGATTGTATGCTTACGACATTCTTGGAAAAATCGTTAACATGCTTGACAAAATGTATGTAATGCATTCCTTCTGTCGTCCGATGTTATGCTACTCATGTTCGCTTATGTCATTGCAGTAGCTGCAGGTGGTTGGTGGGGGTATTTTATTTGAACTGCATGATGGGCTACCTGGATTGCTGGAAGGTCTAGCCTGGGGACTCTCTGGGTGGGTTTTCTGTGTCTCATGCTTGGTATGATTAAGTGGCTGGCGCTGGTTGGGCTGGTACAATTAAGGTGGGGCTGGTAGAAATAAGTGGCTGGCCCAGGTAGGGCTGAATACGTTAAAATGGCTGGCGCGTGTTGGGCTGGTACGATAAAATGGCTGGCGCGTGTTGGGCTGGTACGATTGACTGACCTGCGTGCGTTGTATCTCAAGCATCAATGTGCGTAATGTAATGGACAACTCTGCCCACCATGCACATGGAAGTGTCTGGCACTGGTTTTGTGTTTTGGGGGTTTGGTATGACGCGCTTTGCTCAGTATTGTTATAATAATATTACTGTGTTCATGTTTTTAGTAGTATTGTATGTGCCATCATTAGATGGTAGTGAGTTACGCCAAAGGAACAGAACCTAATGCCAATACATTGTGTGCCATTCTCTAATAATGGTTAAACGAAGAACATGGCGTTTCCTGTCTGAACTAAGGTTAACTCAAGATTTCCGTTGACAGGGCCTTGTGAGTAAAGCAGCATTCTTTTCATGGCAATTTTCTTGGGCTACTAATTTCTTTTATCAGGATCCACAAAGGGTGGTGGCAGTAGGCCAACGTGGTCTGGACTATGGGGATAAATAGCCTGTTAGGGCTGTATTGTCACATCACTCTTGAGCGATTCCTTGTGGCAGATCTGACCCCACTTGTTAGCTTAAGGAATGTTTCTCAAGGAGACTTGCTGGAGGGGTTGGCCCATCAGATTTCTTTGTGAGCGAGTAGTGTGATATTTTTTATTTAATTTAACCAGGGGAGACACATTGAGACCTAGGTGTCGCTCACAAGCGTGTCCTGCAGCAGAGGACAAAACAATGACGACATACACAATTATAACATGCACAATATATTGTCAAAAAATAAATAACATTCCTCACAATACCAATCCTTGGACACTTTGCGAAATGACCCAATCGGAATACTATCCCAGACATGAGGTGCTTGTCATATCGTAGAATGTCTCAGAGAATGCACGTCTAGAAGTTTGACTCTCCAAAGCCAATTCACATTCCTTTTCAAAAAGAATAATTGGATATGTTGAGTTGTGTCTAGGTTAACAAATCCCTCAAACTTATTGTTGGATTGTCTGTCAAAGTGGGCCACTCTCATACCCAAAGAGAAAGGGGAAAGAATTTCAGCGACGCTTACGTCACAAGGACAAAATACCCTTCCCCTAACTCAAGTGTCTGACATCTCTGCCAAGACAAGAGAAAAACAGCCTATGGGATTACTTCACATCCACGGAGTGTAGTGTGCACGAGCAAAACAACAAATAGTGGAACTCCTCATTGAAAACCCAGGCAATATGTTTCCACAGACATTCCCAGAGACGTTGTGTTTTATATTTTTGGGATTTCCCCATTAATGACACTGCCATGGGCTGATGAAGACTATAATGGGAATTAAACAGGGATGATATCTCTGTCATTCGCTATGCTCTACATTCTATTTCAACACCCCGATTCCCCATAATCATTTCCTGGAATAGTTGTCACAGTTTACCTATAAAACGCAATCATATTTTAGATTCAGTTATCTCCTGATTTAAAAACAAAAACGTATGACCTGCCTCTTACTGCAATCACCCAATTATTGCTTTTTGGTTTCTTTTTTATTTGTTCTTTTAAGGTCCCCCGGTGCACACTGGGTATATCATTGGTCTCCTCAAGACAGATCTATATAGAACACCATTAAAACGTAGGTTGTTTAAAAGTTGTAAAATGAAATGCACAGGTTTCTATGTCTATCAGAGCAATCATTGCTGTTAGCTTATGTTGACAGTTTAGTATGAATCATTACCCAAGCTCCAACCCTTGGCCTTATCCTCACAAACGTTTTGTTACTCAGAGGGGGCCGTGGGTGTGTGAGTAAACTGCCTGGAAGAAACCTGTAAAACCCTGCAACGGTTAATTGGAATTGGGTCAGTTAGTGGTACATATCTGATCACGTATAGAGATCTACAGGTCTGCTGGGCCAGATAATCTCTGTATAACACAATTGCCCGCAAGGCTCCGAACTGAAAACAGTTGTTGGTCTTTGGAATACTCAATCAAACAAACTGTCTCCTGTTTATTTGCCAAAAATAAAAAAACATGTCATAAGAAACTCTCTGCCCTAATCACCTTTATTTTATTGCGCTTATTTACCAGCTAACAGCTAGGAATATTATGTAAGAGCACAAAATTAACAATGTTTACTACCTTGGATGAATCTACAGAGAAGAGCACCTACTCTTAAATAAGTTACAATGGCATATTCATTCCAAAATCTCTGGAGCAGTTTCTTTAAATTGATATCTAACTTTAAAATGCAAAGTTGAATCCTTAATTAAAATGATACGCACAAAAGTACAGTAAACATTGATTTCATGCCTTCTCTACTAATTAAGCTATAAATTGACATGTGAAGGAGAATTGTGACTAGTTTTGTCATGAACAGGTTAATTCATTACGTATCTGTTCATAAGCAGACAGTACTGGTTTCTACGTATCTCCAACATCCTTTTTATGTTCCCCGTTGGTTGTGAGGATGTGTTGTTTGGTGAGGGTGCGTAATTGGTTGTTGGTGTGGTGAGTGGCTGTGTGTTTACAGGTGCTGGCAGTTGTGATGAAAAGATGGACGTGGCTATCAGGCCTCTGAAGCAGAGATGGTTAGCAGCACACATATATAAGAACAGTAGTTGGTGTTTGCTCGAGAGACCAGCACACTTGTTTGTTGGCTAGCTGATAACCACTGACACATAGCCTAGGTTAGATACGAGCGGGTGTCATCCTTGGTTTTGTGTAGCAGGTAGTTTAGAGGTGTGGTAGGTTAGAGAGTCCTAGGCAGGAAAGAGTATACGAGAGAATAGGGCTCTTTTATTTCCTTTCTTTGCTTTGTTCATGTTCGTTCGGCCTTTCTTCTCTACCTCCTGTTAGATACTCTGTGTTTGTATGTATGTAAGATTATAAACTGTATGTAAATATTATTTCCTGAATTACTAACTTTAACGTTCGCATTGGGGAATGTTATCCATTTGTCCGATCCCATCCTTAACACTACCACACACCACTGCCGTAAGCCTTGACACCAAGACATTCCCAGTGGGGAGGTATACGTTATCCAGTTGTCCGATCCCATCCTTAACACTACCACACACCACTGCCGTAAGCCTCGACACCAAGACATTCCCAGTGGGGAGGTATACGTTATCCAGTTGTCCGTTCCCATCCTTAACACTACCACACACACCACTGCCGTAAGCCTTGACACCAAGACATTCCCAGTGGGGAGGTATACGTTATCCAGTTGTCCGATCCCATCCTTAACACTTCCACACACCACTGCCGTAAGCCTCGACACCAAGACATTCCCAGTGGGGAGGTATACGTTATCCAGTTGTCCGTTCCCATCCTTAACACTACCACACACACCACTGCC